>OY982572.1:1762033-1902551 GCA_963859945.1 Euplagia quadripunctaria | reverse complement strand
ACTGAGCGCCGGCGGCCTGCGCGACGCGCACTCCTCACCTCAGCTACTCGTTCTCTCGCTCCATCAACCAAACTTTCATGTTCTAGAATTTCAAAATTAGATCGACACTTGAAAAAGGGATTATAAATACCTATACCTAAACCTTTTGGTCCTTTGCGATTGGACGATACGATTGTCCAATGGCGAGTGACAGTCTGTTTTTTTATCATATTATGTCCTTGTTTCAGGTTATTAGGTTCAACTTATAGTTTTTTTTTTGTAGTTAGCGTTACATGTAAAAGAATTTGTTTCAATAGTAGTGAGCGAGTGAATTTCAGAAATTGAACTGTGAAGTGTAGTATTTGGATCAGATAGTTACCGTGGCAGCGGAGTGTAGACAATAGAGTTAAGTAAAAAAGTAATTATATTTTCAGTATCGTGTGATTTTAACCAAAAAAAAGAAGACCTCATACTTCTTGTCATTTCATGTAAATATGTAAGCCTGCTAGCGAAAGGATTAGGAATCTTAATAGACCGCTACATTTATTATATTCTGATGAGTGATGTCGGTGATACATGACCATATAGTGATCACATATAGTGATTTCATTCAACTCAAATGTTAACTGATATTCGTTCAAATGAAATATTGCATAGAACAAATTTAATATGAAAACTCCAAGATTTTAAGTTCTAACTATCGAAATGTCACGAGTGCATTTTAACGTCTAACATCGAAATATAATAAATGCTGCAGATACATTAATGTATAGTA
Organism: Euplagia quadripunctaria; assembly: GCA_963859945.1. NCBI lineage: Eukaryota > Metazoa > Arthropoda > Insecta > Lepidoptera > Erebidae > Euplagia > Euplagia quadripunctaria. The sequence continues at coordinate 1,901,797 of OY982572.1, read as the reverse complement.
AGATTCTAAGCTAATCGTTAGCTCGGGAAAAATTAATTCTTTTACGCGCCTTTTTGTCTAAACTGCAACAAATCAATGCAGAATATCCTCAACCACACCTAAGGTCCAAAGCAACCACAGACTATAAAAATAGATTTATTGTTATTTATAGCTCGAACTCGAAATTAACTTCAGAATACGATGAAGCACCCCAAGATAATATAGAAAATTTTCTGTATGTTTTAATTACAGATAATGACAATGACATTTATTTCATTCATCATATTGACACTATGCCATAAAATATATTATCCTTATTGGTTCATCTAATGAAAACAGAAAGAAATCACTTAACAATGTTGTGGCGACATCCACATACAGCGAATGACAAACTTCAAAAGCATAGATAACAAAATATCTACATTTATTTATGACTTTATTCAAAAACTAACATATGTCTCAAAATACGCACAAATCAGTCACTCGTATACTGGTCCTTAAGATAATGTCAATATTAAATAAAAGCGTAAAAGAATTACTACAATTAAGAAGTTCTATATAGATCAATAGCTACAGACATTAAAACAGAATTAGGTCATTCTATGAATAAAAATGTGCCTTCAAATGTATGAAGTAAGTAGCATAGCTTAGAACCGTTCGGCCTGTAAATTGTATTTAGTGTAAATATATGTAAATCTACCTACACTTAAATTCCGTAGTCACGACGGAGAGGAACATCTGTAAATCAATCTTACTTGGTATACAATCATTCGTATTAAATATGCCATAATTCGTATTTGGCATAAATTCATTGAAATTTGGAATAAAGTCATTAGTATTTTGCGGATTCGTGAATCTTTTTTTGTGGATGACTTTATACCCAATTGAATAATTTTATACGAATTGATGTGTGTCAAATAGGAACTTTTCGTTGTAAAAGTAAAAAGTCAGACTAATAAATTGAGATAAAACATTGTTAAAATATACTTGTAATGTATATTTTGAAAATGTCTGGTTTAATATTTAAGCCCAGTTGTGTATAAAGTAGATTGATGATCATTCTAAGAATATATTATGAACAGTTAGAGTAGGTATTTTGATAAAATGTTGCATTCCAGCAGTTACTATTTTAGATGTCTTTCAAGACTACTTATGTCATATCAGTTTAGAATCCTTTATTAAAAAATAACTGTTTTGGAATTGCCTACTATTTCTGAATAAAGATATTTTAATATTCTAATACATGACCTGATTTCAAGAAAGCGTCCTCTTTTAAATTTTTAAATCACACCACGTATGTAATTGGAATTTTCATTTAATTGATCTCATTGAACCATTCCATTATAAAATTTATTTTATTAATTTTGAGCTTAACATTATTTTGTTAGAATTTGATTAATACGACATTCTTAACAAAAGTGTCGTATCGATTGTAAATTACTTACATAAAAATACGTATTTTGTCTAAATTTGAACTCGAAACAAATATAAGATGAGTAGAACATTCGTGAATGTATGGCCTAATTTTCATGTAAACAAAATATCTAAATTGTTAAAAGCGTACATGAGTTGAGCGGAGTTCTTTAACCAATCCGATATTGTACTAGTAGGTACTACACTAGAACATATTGCTGTCTCGTTCACGTAACAATGTTTAACTGAGCTCCGCTCAACTTGCTTACGCGTTAGTGGAAATCAACATTAAGTATCCAAATCATAGTGTGAGAGCGACTCAACGCTCAATAGTTTTTATTTTAGAACTTCTTATCATACTAATTGTATAATTTAGATGAACAAACGGATGTGATTAGATTTGTAAATAATATTAATAAAAAATGACAAATATATTTTTCATCCTTTCATTTCGGTGAACCTTGATACAACATTCGTTAAACTTTTTTTGTGCTTGTGAAAACCCCCTCGGTCCGTCACCCCACCGGGGTTTCCGGGGGGCGGTGTGTCGGAATCGAACCGGCTAAAACCACACGGTGTGCCGTAACCCCCCTTAAATAGGAGGGATCCGGGAACGTAAGATATCAGTGAAAAAATGCGTCTGGGTTTTTTACCTACAATATTGACTCATTTACACGGAATTCGTACCAGCAAAAAATATAGTTTAAAAAGTAGATTAGGAGTTGTTGTTGCACCTGCCTCTAAGCTAGAAAAAATAAACAAGTCGTTTTGTTTTATAATAAAATCCCAAATAATATTTAAATATTAAGTCTAAACAAGTTTAAGTCCACAGTAAATTGACAACTGTGCCTGGACTATTACTGTAATATTTGGGATAAAGCGTATTGGCTCGGGAGAGGAATGTTATGTGTAATTTAGGGCAGAATAATTAAAACATCTGCAAGGCAAAAGGGCTTATTACATTGAAAACTGATCAATCTACAATAAGTCTACGACGCGATTCTTCCCTACTCTGACAATTATACATTTCAAAATAGTTCGAATCTGATTCAGTGCAGACTTCTCACACGCCAGTATTAACGTATTTCACAGAGGTGTGACAGTATATACAGGATAAAAAAGGTCCGGATTGAATTATTTTGGATTCACAGGCTATTTCATATCCCACTAATATTATAAATATAAAAGTTGGGATTGATGGATAGATGGATGTTTGTTACTCCTTCACGCAAAAACCACTGAACCGATTGCGATGAAACTTGGTATGTAGATAGCTGGAGACCTCAATTAACGCATAGGCTACTTTTTATCCTGATATTCCTACGGGATCGGGACTTACGCGGGTGAAACCGCGGGGCGCTGCTTGTACCTAATAGAAATGAAATGTGATCTAATTTGTTTCTTATTTTACATCTCTTACATTGTTCTTTTCTTCCTTTTTTTATTTTTTTTTCCTATATTTTTAGTTTCCCTATTTCTAGAGCCTAATTTTAGTTTATTTACTTTTAATTTTAATAAAAAATGTACACAGCAAAAAGTGATGTATTACATTAACTAAATAGTTTTGAGAATGTGTGTAATGTAAGTGTTGGGCGATAGGGTAATTGCAAAGAGCAAAAAACTTATGATAAGTTGTGTGTCAAGGATGGACAAAATTAAAAAATAAGTAGGCACATCAGTGGATCCTAAATAGTAGCTGAAAGTACAGCAAAAACCGGACAAGTGCGAGTCTGACTTGTATGTCCATCTCGGGAATCAATTCTTGAAGATTTTTGCCCATCTTTTCCGAAAAACAAACTTAACTTTGCGGTTCTTAAAATACTCTCCCATATATCGGTGCACGACAAAGACAACTTTTCAAACGCAAAATATAACTTTGTAATCACAAAAACTATTTTTTTCATGTCACAAATTAACGAATTTCGGATATTTTCCTTTAATTGTGCTTCTTACCAAATTTCATGATTTTAGGCCAATGGGAAGTATCAACAAATTTATCAAAATCTAAGGCTTAAAAATGGCCATATTTTTTTATTACGTTGGCTTGGAAGCTTGGAAGTTTCTTTTAGAGCTTCAAGGGACGTCATACAAAGACAAACAGAAATAGGGTCTTGCCAGACAGACGGACAACAAAGTGAATCTATAAGGGTTCCTTTTTTTAGCTTGGCGCTAAGTCTATGGAAACAAATTGGTGCAGGTTCGTTCGGCAAAAGGCGTAAGCGCCATGAAAATCACGGCGCTTACGACTTTACGACTCGCAAGAAAACTACAGGTCAAAAGCGATAGAGCGCTGCTTGTTAATACTGTTAGATTCAACTTTTAGTGGTTTTGGTTGTCCAGTCCTGTCCGGTGGTAGGTCGGTCTTCGGTCAGTTAAGTAACACAAAAGTGTGGTAGATAAAATATATGTAATTCCCAAAACTATACATCACTCAACTTAAAACACACACTTTATACAATACTTGAGTTCCTAATTACACAAATAGGTAAGAGCAAGAAAACGTTCTGTGTTGTTCGAACGCCGGGACAAGAGAGAGCATAGAGTTTTACATAACTCTATACTTCCGTCTTGGGCATAGACTTAAGGTTTCTTTTCTATGCTATGGGCAAGTGGCAATTCGCCACAAACTTAATAAATTATTGTTTTAGCACCGCAGCGCTTTTTAGTTTCAATTCAAATATAAACGGAACATGTTTTTTGTTCTGAGTGGCTTCATTACGTTAGGCAACCGTAATTAATATGATGGCTTGAGTATGTACATACCTTTAAACTGTCTCCTTTTTAGTTTAGTCTGGCCGTTTTACTGTGTTTCAGCTTGCAATCGGTTATGATACTGATTTTTGACAAACTACTTTTGAGTATACTAAAGATAATGTCGTATATTACAATACGACTATATCCATAAAATCATACAAATCAAGGAAGGATCAGGACCTCTGAAGCGTACTTTTTAAGTTTAATATTTTTATCATTGAGTAAAACAAATATCAAATAAGTAAACATTTTGCTCAAAATAAGAGCTATATAAACCAACAAGCGTTTCAGTTTTAAACAATAAAATTCGTGTTTCTCGTCCTATATATTTCTGAAGATATTTCCCATTATACGGTCAATTAAAGCCGACCGAGGCGTGCATCCCACGGGGCAAACCGCAATGGGCTCGCTCGCAAATTGCTCAAAGCAACTCCACCACAATTGGGAGAACAAGAACTGGGCCTTGTTAAATGCAAGCAGACTGTTTAAATGCTGCCGTATAATAGGATCAGGAAGTTTAAGCTTTGTACAATTTGTTCCAGTAAGTCTAACGGTTTCAAATGCGGGAAGGAAGTTCACATCATGTTTTGAGCAACATTTATTTTTTCATTTTATCTAATCTGCTATATAATCTAGACACGCGGCAGTGTGTCAAGCTAAGTTTAAGCAACAAAAAAGAAACTGCCAATGCTGTAGCCGTTAGGGTGGCTCGAATAGTTTTTATTATATAGGCTGAATAAAAATGGTGCCCTTAAGTGATACCTAGTGCCTAGAAAAAAATTTGGATGGTGATGACAAATTCACCCAGTCCCCGAAGAATCTCAATAACCCCTTAATGTTACCGACGATCTCGAACCGTGACCCCGGCAAAATGTCAATTTATCGTAAGATTTGTGTAAAAAAATCGCTTGTTCAAATTTAAAAAGTTTTATTTTTAAATAGTTGCTGTAGCAGAAAAAAAAACAGGATTTGTGTTTTAAATTTATTTTAGAATGTTGTACGTTCTTATAAATAAATTTCAGGATTATCTACAGAACTTGGCACTTATTTACTACTAGTAGCGCCCCGCGGTTTCACCCGCGTAAGTCCCGATCCCGTGGGAATATCGGGATAAAAAGTAGCCTATGCGTTAATCCAGGTCTCCAGCTATCTACATACAAAGTTTCATGGCAATCGGTTCCGTGGTTTTCACGTGAAGGAGTAACAAACATCCATCCATCCAAACTTTCACATTTATAATATTAGTAAGATTGTAACCATGTATTTTGTTAATATTAAACTTAGCTCCTATTTCCACATATATGATTTTGATAGAACTATATTTATTTATGAATAAATGAGATTAGGTGATGGGCATTACTACCCTTTGAAAAAAAAATTCCGTGACTTTTCGACCAGGTTGCACTGACCGTGGTCACTTATTTACCCCTGAATGCGTTTATTCTCGTAAACATTACTAAAAGCGTAAGTGTTAAGGCGTCTGTAGATTTTCTTGTATAAAGTACAGTTCCCGCAGGATCATACTTCTGTAGAACTATGATCCTGCGGGAACCGCACTTCCAAACTTGAAGTGCGGTTCCCGCAGGATTTGAATTGGACAGTTGAATTGGAATTTGAATTGATGAATTGAATTGGTTTTTGAATTGGCATTACTTGGACAGCAAAACTGCATACATGTTTATGATTTATTATTCAACCGTTTCCTAAAAAACAATTATTTATGTGTATGCAAAAAAGGTGTGTCAGCTCCGACGCACGACTGGAGTTTACAATTTACTGGAGGTACTCTCTCTCTCTCTCTCTCTTTCTAACTCTTACTCTCTCTCTCTCTCTCTCTTATTATATATATATATATTCATCATTTCTAGACGAATATATAACAAGAAGGTAAACATATCTACTTACATGCGTCGAGGATAAGGAGTAAACTCCAATAAAGCACAAAAAGTACAACAAAGCGTTAAAGCCTTACGCTGCCCTCCGATCAGTAAATTTTTCTCTAGATAGCGCTGTATAATGTGTTTACAAACTACAAAGACATTTTCAACAAAGTTAAAATTTTTGGTATTAAACCTACATTTGAACAGCATATTTTTACTGGTTCTATGTCAGCAATATCTTTGGGGAAAGAGGTGAGGTCAGGTAACTGGGCACCAACCTCTCCGAATACATTAATGTCAGCAAAAAATACAATACCTCGGACTAAAGAATGTGTGGAGGCGCTCTTCGGTAATTTTTATCTGCGACAGACTACTATATTAAAAATGTACAAGGCAACAGTAATATTAGATTTCTTAGTGTCTATATGTAAAAATATTAATATAATAAGTATCAAAGCTCAGATAAACTAAAAAAAAATAAGATACTAGTCTGGACTTTTCTCATTTTTCGAAGCATGGCTCTCCCACTTGATATTTAATGGTTGTGTTTCCCTCGAGAACAGTATTTTTTTCTAGAAGAAAGGTACTCTACGTCCTTTTCTGTTCCTCTGACGTGTGTGCAAAAATTTCACGATGATCGGTTGAGTAGTTAAGGCGTGAAAGCGTAATAAACAAACTAACAAAATTAACAATCGCATTTATATGTAGGTAATATATAATTAGGATTAGAACATTTAGAACTAGCTGGGGTGTATACTAACTACAACATGAATGTTTTACGAATTTACTATTCTGGTATCTGGTATCAATAAACGTATCACTACATCACTACATATTATAAAACAAAGTCCCCCGCCGCGTCTGACTGCCTGTCTGTTAGCGATAAACTGAAAAACTACTGAACGGATTTTCATGCGGTTTTCATCTATAGACAGAGTGATTCATGAGGAAGGTTCAGGTGTATAATTTGTTAACGGTTTGTGTAAATTGTTTGAAATATAATGATGATTGTTGAAGATATCTCCACTACCCGTGCGAAGCCGGGGCCGGTTGCTAGTATTATATTGAGTAAGAAAATAAAAAAAAATTGCAGAATTTCCGGTTTTGAGAGGTGCTGGCCAAAGACCCAGATTTATAGCAATTATTAGTATAAATATGGTACATATTTTTGGTATATTAGATTTGGTTCGTCGATTGAATTTTTTTTTGTCCAAAAGTAGGGTTACAATAGGGCCAAAAATTACAACCACAAACCGCTCCACGATTTCTCCTATTTTATTACGTACACTTTAGTCTGAAATGCTAAGTTTTACAGGTCCCTGTTGTTAAACAAATATGTAAAACATGGTCACACAAATAATACTTTTCCTGTACACCACTTGGATCAAAATAAATACAGATAATCTTTTATATATATTTCTTCTGTGCGTGTGTATATTACTGAACTCCTCCTAATCGGATGGAAAGATTTTAATAAAAAAACTTTTTGTGTGTCTTCAGGTGGATTCGAGAATGGTTTAGATTTACAATTGGACCCGGTAGATGGCGCTGCGATAGGATTTGTTTTATTAATTACACCAATTCGAACTCAATATTCATAGTTAAGACAAGAAAACGTCGGGTCAGCTGGTAATATTATATGTATGTTGGTTTTTGGTAACCAACTTCAAATAGTAAGCAAATCAACTAATTTAGTCAATTTATTTTAGTTATTAGTCAATATTTATTTTGCTATATCTGAAATCTTTAGGTAGGTAGATTTTAATGACAGTACATACAGATAGTATCATTAGAATATCTATTATAAAAATTTCGAATAATTTCGGATAAAGGCGTAGTCGAAATAAAATATAGTTCGTTAGTATATAATGTTGTTATTGATTATTTTAATTTCGTTTTTGTATTTTTAAGTAGTTAAAATTAGTATGTAGCTGTAATAATAACGAAAAAAAAACAAACAAAATGGCAAAAAAAAAAATGTCCTACAATCTTTCTTAAAAAAAAAGACAAATCAAATTATTTATCCTTTATACATAACAGTACTAAAATTAACGTGTTTTAGGTAATAAAATAGATAGCTGGTGTTAATTACTTTAAATATCTGAAGGTATTATTTCCTAACATTTTGTCATTACAACGACCGAGCTCACAAACAGACTCGGTGGAATTCAATCTAATTAAATAGTATGAGACCCGATGACGAGAGTAATACGTTTAGCTACTTTTGAATTAAAATACATTATATAGGTACATAATTATGTCAATAAAGATGTTGATGGCGAGTAAGAATTCAAAATAAGTCCGCAGCATATCTCATTCACTAATTTTAAAAATAAATTAACTATATTTTATTTCAAAAGAGGTAGAGTTAATTATTCTAATTTAGAACTATTATTAACGATTGTTCGAACGCTAGCCTGCATGAATTGAGCATGCGTTAAGGATGTCAGAAATGCAAATAAGTATCGACATATAATTGTATCGAGATTTTTGGGAAATATCGATAACGAAGACAAATTAAAAAATATATATATATAAGCCCTCTAAAAATTTGTATAATTATCCTAACATACCTTAATCATCTAACGTTACGAAGTAAACTAAAGTAAATAAACACTAAAATAACCAAATTAATTTTGTTTACGTACAACAAATACACATGCAGAGAAAACGCGGGCGATGAGGTGTTATAGGTTAGGTTATATTATACGAGGAGGACTAATCCGATCGACCATCGACTGGACGGAGCTTGGACTATACATAGAGTATAAAGGTCTTTTTTTATTATAAGGTTCACGGCCTTGGAAAAGATCCATATCAATCATCGACTAGTGGTGACGTGCTGCGAGATAATAGTGAACGAACTTTTTTTGAGTGAGCTATAAAATAAAGTAAAAGTAAAAACGTAAGTAGTTATTTTGTTGGTCTGAAAAAAATATCGATTTTTATACCTTTTCGATATTTGGATATATATATTATTGCTACAAAAATATCGATACATGGATGTACCGATATTATTTCGACGAACCTAGCATGCGTGCGTGAGTGCGTACGTGCTTATGTGCATGCAAGCGAACATCTTACACGAAGCGTTTATCTCTATTTTCCTCACTTCGTATCTTTGGTCGCAACAAGTAATTTCATCGCTTAGCTTTACCCTCATTTAGCACTCCATTGCTAGATGATGAGGTGCTGAGCCTTAAAATAACTATTTAAATTTATTTTTTTATTATCTAACAGGTAATTTGTGTATTGGTATTATGCTCACATAACACTGAATAAATATCAGCAATTTAGTTCGAATTTTTAGTTTTACCACCTAAAACAATCCAGAACAAAAGTTACATATAAAACAATTTATCTCCAGTAAATTTCAGATATCAAGTGGCGGGTCTAAATAACCCTTAGATAATTGGGGTCTCTTCGTTATCCTTTTGGGGGCTGACTTTGTTGCCCTCGATAATGTAGTTAAGTGTCTGATTTCTGTGGTGTATTGTTCGTAGTTCTAAATAAGGACAATATTGTTTTATAATATTTATTAATAGCTGTTGCCCTCAAGTTCGTTCGCATGGAAATTTTGACGTGTTTGTGTGAGTCCATCCCACGGGAACCGTACATTAATCCTCGATAAATATTACCTACCTACCTGCTAATAATATCTTTATTTCATGGAATATAGTGAATACAGGTTCTTATATTGTTTTATTGTACAGCGTATTCGGCCACTTTACAGGTATGCGACAATTCAATACTTCCTTTCTTGTCTTTTATGTGTTACTAGCAGTGGTGTCACGCCACGCGGTGTCACCCGCGTAAGTCCCGGTGCCGTGGGAATATCGGGAAAAAACGTACCCTATGTGTTAATCCAGGTCTCCAGCTCAGTGGTTTTTGCGTGAAAGAGTAACAAACATCCATCCATCCATCCATACATGCTCACAAACTTTCACGTTTATAATATTAGCAGGATTACAGACTATAATCAATCGCTACGACAAATTTCAACCAGATCCGTTCAGCCGTTCTGGCGTGATTACATAACAAACATCCATCCATCGAAAGTTTCGCGTTATAATAGTACTATTAATTATTAATAGTAATTATTACATATTATAAAACAAAGTCCTCGGCCGCGTCTGTCTGTCTGTTCGCGATAAACTCAAAAACTACAGAACGGATTTTCATGTGGTTTTCACCAATAGATAGAGTGATTCATGAGGAAGGTTTAGGTATATAAGGTTTTGTGTAAATTAGTTGAAATATGATGATGATTGTTGAAGATGTCTTTGCTACCCGTACGAAGCCGGGGCGGATTGCTGGTAACAATATAAAGTACTAGCAACCCGCCCCACCTTCGCTTGAGTAGCAGAGACATCTTCAACTTCTCAATATTTCAATCAATTTACATAACGTCTTAACAAATTATACACCTAAACCTTTCTCATGACTCACTCTGTCTATTAGTGAAAACCGCATGAAAATCTGTTTAGTAGTTTTTCAGTTTATCGCGAACAGACAGACAGACAGACGCGGCGGGGGACTTTGCTTTATAATATGTAGTGAAGATAAAAATTACGCTGTAACTATATACTATCTTTACTAAATTCGATAATAAGATTGGCAATAAAACAATTAAGAACATTACTTACTTTAATACTTAACTAATTCAGCGTATAATCAATTAAACGGTAAAGAAATATAACTAATTGTTTGATATTCAGTTTAGCTAGATAACTTCAATCAGCCTTCGATTGAAAATTTATTAGCCACAAACATCTATTTCGGAATCATTGAGCTGGGTTGTTATTTTCGCATTTATACTTTTGTCCACAAAAATAGGGCGAGGTGCAATGCGTTAAAAGTAATGGTAGGATGCATTATTTTGGATTATTAACAATACAATGGTTAAGATTTCTTTCAGACAACCTTAAGATGGACAAATGTGATGGATTAGTGCATAAGGCAGTTTGCAGGTGTACAAACACAGCTCAGTGGCTTATTATACTATATGAATGTAATAGAAAATAGATACATAATAATTATATATACCTTAAATTCATTTTATATACCTTGTACCTTTTTTTTCTTGTACGTGTGGAAACCCCCACGGGCCGTTTCGGAATCGGACCGACTAGAACCACACGGTGTGCTGTACTGCGCCTTAAGTAGGAGGGATCCGGGATTCTACCTTCGATCTTTTTTTTTTTTTTTTTTTTTTTACCTTGCACCTGATTTAAGGACGAAATTAATCGTGATTAAATATTTATTTTGTAATCGCTTCTAGCTTACGGAATTCAGTACCTACCTCATTTTATTAATAGATATTCTTCTACCTGTGTCTTTCTATTGTTGGGAAAGGGTATGCCCTTGAGGTTTGAGTTTTAGTCCATTGTGTGAAGAATGTGAGTCCTTTCGATATTGAAAGTAAACACGACATCTCATATCTACAGAAAATACGAAGATAATTGGGTATAAATGTTGGCCAATTTATGTTTACATGAATGACATTCAGTACGGTGGCATACAAGGCTTTGAAAAGCTTTGCGGAGTATCATACGAGCAAATATAGTTAAAACTAAAAAACATGATACCAAAGGGATTATGTTTTTCACACTTTTTTATTAATTCTTGCCCCTCACTAGGTACAAACTTATTATACCAAAGTGGTCTATGTAACTAATATGTCACTTAGACCAGTTTAGTTTTGACAAATTTACACAACATACAGGTCTATGTTACTAAAGTTAGTTAGAGCACTTTAGAAATTAAAAAAAAAAACTGTGGGAGAGCTATGCTTCGGCAATAAGTATGTTTATCAGCAGTCTGGTTACCATAGTACAGGCTCTGCCTAGTTTGGGATCAGACGGCCGTGTGTGACATGAGTGAAGTTAAAAAAAAAACATGCATACATATAACAGGTAAATTACCTAATTATTTGTCGTGGGTGTGAATCGAACCCACGAACCAGACGTACACACAGAATTTTAATGTCCAACAACAGATAAACTAACAGCCTAGTAATATGAGAAGCTATTGGTACAATAATTAATGGTTGTCGTTCTTCTAAGTAATACCACAGAATACATAATAGGTAATACCAATACAAGTTTTTGTTAATATTACATTATTACACTCGGAAGCGGGTTGTTATAGATCAACACTTGCAGATAGGAATCTAACTGATTGCAACACGGCACAACACACATTATTCATTATGTATTATTTTAATAATTTTCCTTTCAACCAAGTATCCTATTGTTGCGATGACATTGTGTGTTATTAATTCGTTTAAAAAAGTCTAGTTCAAACAATTGTTGAACGATTTTATGAAAAAAAATGATTAACTATTGACACACAGCGCCATTTAGATCCGAACGAATGTACTAATTTGACTAGAACATTCTTAGATTTTTTTTCTTTTTTAATATATATTATACAAAAATTATCCAGACCGAAGCAAATAGACATAATTTGAAATTCGAAATGGAACCCACGACCTCTGAAGTTCTGTATCCATCCATCCTGGCTGACTAAGAATAATCTTTTTCATTGGTTTTATCCAAGATTTTTACAGTTTGTTACAGATTTTTTTCAGGAGAATAAAATACAAACATAATATTCTTTTGGAAGACGGCCATTATCATTAATTCTTTGATCGATAACACAGACAAACGAATCTGAAACGCTTTTATAATTCACAGATCTATTCGACTCCGACAATACTAGCCGGCAGGGGCGACAGGACAGACGTACAAAGGGGCGAAATTCGCAATAAGAGTCAACTTCAAAGCCGGTCAACTGACAATGGTCTCGTATCAATATTTGAATTTGGAACCTGGAACCATCGAGAATAGAACTCGAAGCGTTCTAATTGTAATGAATAGGAGCTTTATTTCAGTATTGATTCTTTTTAACGATAAATTTTTTTGGTTCTCAATCCGACAGTTTTTTTTGTGTGTTACGCCGGTTATGCGATTTCTTCACCATTTTTTGAAGTTATACTTCTTTTGGCGCGTTATGGAAAAATGTTGAGAGTAAATTTTTACGATGCGCGCGCACACCGTCACGAAAAACCGACACCCTGAAGTTAGCTAGTCAAAATTTTAGTTTTTCAAAAAAGTTACCAACTTCACGATAGTGATAAAAATGGTTTTTACATATTACTTTGAGTACGTTTGTAGAATTTGAGGTTAGTTGACGGTCTGTGTTATTTAATAATAATAATAACTAAATACATCTCACACACGGCCGTCTGATCCCAAACTAGGCAGAGCCTGTACTATGGTAACCAGACTGCTGATAAACATACTTATATATTTCTAAATACATACATATTATAGATAAATTACACCCAGACACAGAACAAATTATCGTGTTCATCACACAATTATATATTCTTGTTAACCCCACCAGCTTGTCTTAGGAGTGGGTTCACGTCGGTAGTGCACTGGATGGGGTTCAAACCCGTAACCATTTGATCGCAAGTCCGACGCCTTAGCCGTTATGCTACCGCCGCTTCTGAAGTCTGAAATTTCTAAATTTCTTTAAAATTTCTAAATTCTGAAAAAATCTAAAATTTGTGCAGATCAGCTCGAAAATGCCATATTATAGTTTTGTCATCTAAACTACATATACATACAAAGTTATATTTCGATACGACAATATTAGAAGTGTTGGTCCTGCTCCAAATGACCTCTTAACACCTGGCATTATTGGCTACGCCGATAACAGCACCGTTGTCGAGAGATATATGCCCAACTAGCTGCGCCCCGCAGTTTCAGCCGCGTAAGTCCCGATCCCGTAAGAATATCGGGATAAAAAGTAGCCTATATGTTAATCCAGGTCTCCAGCTATCTACGTACCAAGTTTCATCGTAATCGGTTCAGTAGTTTTTGCGTGAAAGAGTAACAAACACCCATCCATCCATACATCCATACTCACAAACTTTCACGTTTATAATATCAGTACGATGCGCGAGCAAGTTCACAAGAAATAGGAGTAATGCTTGGTTCTCCTCCCTCACTGATGTAATGCTCGAATCTGTAACATTACAGGTTGCCCACAGTAATGCTCGGTTCTCCTCTTTCCTCTTTCACTGATGAAATGCTCGGATATGTAACGTTACATTATAGGTGAATGCTCCCGGTGAGGGGCACCTTTATTTAAACGTAAACACGGCACTTTGGGGTACGGTAAATTAAAGATGGGAAAATTGGGATTTTTGGGAAAATTGGGTATATTTTGTTTTATACCTGTAACTTAAACTGGTTATTGCCGGGAAGTGTGAGACCTCTTACTATCTATACTTACTTATTAGATGTGTAAATCGGAACTTAATCGCGATAATATTTATAAGGTACAATACCTTTTCTTGGTTACCCAACGTTTCGACCGAATTGCACCGATCGTAGTCACGGGTGGACTGGTGAACGCTCAGCAAAAATAAAATATTCTCACTTAAAATAAGTCATTAGGTACTAATTGTAGCGAAAATGTGAAAAATAAAACTGACAATTTGTTTTTTTTTTAGAGTTGGATGATTCCAGGCATTGGAAACAACAATTTTCACATAAGTCCAAACGAAACGTGTCTTGTAATCGGGACTGAATGCGAACTTTTCCTGTTGCCAATCGGTTCTAATCCTACTAATTGACAGTTGTTAGAGCACTCATTACGAGACGGGAGTTCTTCTAATGATGTAGCTTCTATTGCAATTAGTTTGTATGTATATATCATTTACTACTTTTTATCTTAAAAGCCTTAGTTAAGGATCCTAAGTTTACTAAAGATCAAAATGTTTTCTAACTTTGTTTTACTACACCTATTTATAATTCCTCACTTCATTTGCAGCGGCCGCATACTGCGACAAGCCACAGTAATAGCTCAGAGCTATCAATTACATATGTATTAGATAAATTTTAATCATGTTTAGTGTCAGTGGCGGCAATGTCGGGACCGACTAGTTTTGGTCCCGACAGAGGTCCTTTATCAAAGGCTAAAACGACGAGTTCAGAATGACTGACACTGTGGCGACAGGTCGCTAGCTACCGTCGGGCTCGACGCTTGTCAATCCTCCCCGAAACACATACGTGAGTTTTTTTTTATGATATAGGGGGGCAAACGAGCAGACGGGTCACCTGATGGTAAATGAATCCCGCCGCCCATGGGCACCTGCAAATCAAGAGTCACAAGTGCGTTGCCGGCCTTTAAGGTGGGAGTAGCTGAAGGAGGGCATTTAATATCTTGTCGAAGAATTTGTAATAGTCTCATTTCTGTTAATATCTTTTCGTACGATATTTAAGTTTTTTTACTTTATTCCTGATCAACTCTAAATCAAAACTGTCCACATTGATTTTCTTCTTTCCCTCTCCTCTTTTTCCCAGGCTCAGAAAATGCACCATCATTCGCTGTGCCTTTTACCTATAATTCACCGAACAGTGGTAAATGGGAACCCTTGTAAAGAAGTAAAATAATAGTTAAAAAAAAACAGAAAAACATGTTTTAATAGAAAACCAAAATAAAAATTAGAAAATAATTATAATATTCCCACTAATATTATAAATGTGAAAGTTTGGATGGATGGATGGATGGATGGATGGATGGATGAATGTTTGTTCCTCTTTCTCTCACTGAACCGATTGCCATGAAACTTGGTATGTAGATAGCTGGAGACCTGGATTAACGCATAGGCTACTTTTTATCCCGATATTCCCACGGGATCGGGACTTACGCGGGTAAAACCGCGGGGCGCTGCTAGTAAATAATAAATTCAAATAAAGAATGGTATGATGATGTTAAAAAGCCTGGAGTGCTTTATGTCAATTGGTATAAATAATTATTGACAGATATTAGTAAAAGTAGAGTCCTCATGAAAATAACTTAAAAAGCAAACCACGCTTTTTTACAATCCTACTAATATTATAAACGTGAATGTTTCTGAGCATGTATGGATGTTTGTTACTCTTTAACGCAAAAACTACTGAACCGATTACGATGAAACTTGGTACGTAGATATCTGGAGACCTGGATTAACACATAGGACGCAGCTAGTAAAATAGATTTTTTGTTAATCACAATAATTTTAATTCAAATTTATTGATTTTTTTTTTAAATTTGGTTTTCTATTAAAGCGTGTTTTTTTTTATTATTATTTATTTTTAACTTGTTAATTCAATTTTTCATTAATGCGTGGTTTTTAATTTTTTCAACGAAAAGACTACCTCCCTGTAATGGGAGGGGGTAATTTGTGCGCCTGCTAACTTCCTCGGATTTTGTCGAATATTATTTTAAACGCATACTTGACGCAAAACACTACCGTATTTTCGCATATAAAAATCGCTAATCCTGAAGATCCTTATAACGGAACAAACTATGTAAATTATTGCATTGTCATCGGTCCTTGATAAGTGTGCAAAGTTTCAAATTAATCCGGGAACGTTTTGAATGGGGTGAAAATCACGTTAAAAGATTCCGTTACATACAAAAAAAATTAAGAATTAATAAAAAGACTAAAAGTATTCAAATCACTCACTCCAACTTACTGGTCAACTCTTTGCCGCTCTGAAAGGTGACAGTTGATATTCATAATAATATGAAAATCACTACTTTTTGAAGTGAAAACTTCTTTAGCGGCTTTGTACACTTTTTGGGATGGGTAAAAAATGTTAAACTCTCGTCAGGACACGTGACCTGTCGAAAATTTGTAAGACGGAGCCGAGTTTCATATATTTAAAAAAATATTTTTACACCAAATATGGATTCTGCGCGATACTACTGTACTTTGATTTATACTAATTATCCATATATTAGTTAAGGCAAATTTCACAGATGGCGCAATTTTAATTTCGACTTTTTATAATATTTATAATAAGTATTTATTTTGGTCCAATTTACCTCACGCTTTTTGAAGTGAAAACTTCTTTAGGCACGTTTGTGCTCTTTTGCTTTGGGGAATATATGTATTATATGGTATAGATCCACTAGAGGGCGCTAATCTAAACATTGAGTTTTGTCAGCTCCTTATTAATTAATTAATCTTTAAAAAATGTGTTTTCACTTCTGACGTGCAGTCCTACGACTGACAGTTTTTTTTTTTATTTCGTGCTGTGAGATTCTAGTAGACCTATCAGTATAATCTTGGGAATGCGCCACATGACCAGACCATTCGTCCTTAGGTATAAAAATATATATTTTATGATAGGTGCATAAAATATAAGTATATTTTATTATTTGACCAATTATTCTGTAATTAATGTATGTTAATAACGCGTAATTGTCTTCATTAAAGTCATTATACGTATTTTTAGTGACAACGTAACATTTGTACATCTAGAAAATCCTAAATTACATAGCTACGTATGTACTTAATTTTATAATTAAATTCATTATTTCAACGTCATAGCAATTAAAAAATAATTTCTAATATTCACTTTGGCAAAGGTAACTTTGGCGTTCGGCCTACTTAAACACTTAACAATCGGTTCTAGTCTGCATAACCATCTATTCGAGCAATTAATTTCATTATTTATTAAAGCTGCCGCACAAAATGGCCTATAAAATTAATGTGGAAAGCCTTTGCAGGGCTATTTAAGGGTATTTATTCGACAACCAAACTCTCCAAGTCTGTGTTTCAAAGCAAACAGTGAACGATACCAAAGGTTTTTTTTAAAGAATAAATTGCATACTGTATTTTTGTACTCAAAATTATTTAGTTACCTAGTATATATATATATATATATATAAATCGGGCATAAAAACGTTAACCAAATCTGAATAATCTTTTCTAAATTCCGTCTTAAAAGTAATGAAAACATTCAAATAATGAAATGTATTAAAATATTTTCATAATACGAAAAGTACCTACAAATCTTTTTACATAAACTTTACTCTCTTCCGAAGTACCAAAGTTTAAGTACTTATAATTTTATTTCCCCTTATTTTTACAGAAAGTTATAACAAATATAGTATAAAAATTCAATCTTCTAGTCATAAAAATTAAGGCTCGGAAATTGTAATGTAGTGTACAGACTGCCAAACATTGACCGTCCGTAGTTGAAAAATACATACTTAATTTTTTTTTAAATCTATCAAAATAATGTTAAGAGCAAATTTTTGCCTTCTAAAATAAAATAATTTAATCCCAACTAATACAAAATTGAATTTGTTTGTTTGTGGGCTTGTTTTTCTTTTTTGTTAGGTATAGGCAATAAAAGAGTGACGTTCTATTGTATGTAGTGATGTGAACAAATGTTTTTAGTGTGTAAATCAGTATAAAAAGCCTTTCATATTTAGTTATCACTACATATTATAAAACAAAGTCCCCCGCCGCGTCTGTCTGTCTGTCTGTTCGCGATAAACTGAAAAACTCCTTAACGGATTTTCATGCGGTTTTCACTAATAGACAGAGTGATTCATGGGGAAGGTTTAGTTGTATGATTTGTTAAGATTTTGTGTATATTGATTGAAATATGTTGATGATTGTTAAAGATGTCTCTGCTACCCGTGCGAAGCCGGGGCGGGTTGCTAGCGTATTATATTTGCAATAACAGTAGATTAGACTTAGTAGATTCGTCACTTGAGTTTTTTGTAATAGTAATAATCAATTCTTATATAATAATACATTAAACGTGGGTAATATAATTTACTAATTTACTTTAAGTTATCACTTTAAATAAGGTTTTAACAAAGCTATTAAATTAAAGTTTTTACTTATTTTTTAAATTTTGTGGTTAAAGTTAATTAATATTTTTTTCGGGTCTTAATATATTCAAAAGTTCTAGACACAATAACAGACCATTAACATATGACAGTTGTCTATGCAACATGCAAGAGGTGAAAGACCACAACTGGTCTAAGACACTCTAAAGCTTTTATAAAGGCCTATGATAATAAAGTATCCAAAGAACTTTTAGAGCTCAAAAGATACAAAACCTGTGCAGTAACAAGAGTCCTCACCGGACACTGCAAACTGAACAAACATATGTTCACCCTAAAATTGGGCGAGAACACAACATGCAGATTCTGTCAAGTGGCAGAGGAAACTGCAATGCATATTCTATGCTCTTGTGGCCCACTAATGCGGCACCGAAGTATTAACCTAGGGTTGCACATCATGCAACCGCAGGAAATACAAACAGTCACTGCTGAAAGGATCTGGAGGTTTCTCGAAGCCATAAGTCTGAGCAGTGAGCTGTAAAGTAAAAAGTGCGCTAGAAAAGACCAGAAATGGTCGAGGTAGCACTAAGCACTTAAACAATAAAAAAAAATGCAACATTGCCAACTCTTCAAATTACAAATTCCTCATTCAAATTTCCTAGTGTGGATATACCCCAATAGGAAATTTTAGGTCCGCGCTCTCTTGTCTGTAGACACCCCTACAATGGGCTCATTGAAATAAAACGCAATCTTTGTAAAACTTTACAATGTTACTCCAAAGTTTACTTACTTATAATTTTCTTTATCTTCGACATTAGAGAAAGGGTCCGAGTTATTGGGGCGATTAGGATTCATTCGGTGCAAAAACTACGTAAAACTCGGTTGAAATTTTTATTGTTTGCAAATATTTTTTCCTTCACAAATAAAAATTGTTTTTAGTTAAACGGCTTTATTGTAAATAGTCCAGCCAATAAAGAGGGTCAATCTCTTAATGAGACATTAGCTTAAACTCGTATAAAACTTTATTTTGGCTTTCTAAATGTTGGCTCAAGTATCATAAAATATCGTGAAGACGTCTTCAGCTATTCATATTTTTATATTCAGGTCAATAAAAATCTTTTTTAAGGTTCCGTACCTCAAAAGGTAAAAAAGGAACCCTTATAAGATCACTCTCTTGTCCGCTTGTCCGTCTGTCTGCCTGTGTGTCACCACCATTTTTTTTCAGGAACGGGTGGAGCTAGCAAGTTGAAATTTATACCAGATACTGAGGTCTATAGTCCCTATTAGGTGTATAAAAATCAAGGTCCTGAGTCAACACAATAAAAAGATTTGGGCAAATTTAGATTTTCGCGAAAACTTGTAAGTACCAAAATTTACCTTAATTTTCAACTTTTTTTATTTTTCTGAATTTTCCGTATACTTGTGCTGTAAGATCTTGCTTTTAACCAAAATTGACAATTCTAGGTTAACTGGAAGTACCCTATAGGTTTTGGGTCGAAAACCTATAGAGTACTTCCCATTTACCTAGAATCATGAAATTTGGTAAGAAGCAAGGTCTGACAGCACAAGTGAAGGAAAAAATCCGAAAGTCGTTGTTATATCACATAAAAAGTTTTTATGATTAAAAACTTATATTTTGCGGTTGGATTGTTCACTTTGTCGTACATCACAACCGCAAAGTTAAGTTTGTCTTTCGAAAAAGACAAAAGTCTTTGAGAATTGATTCTCGAGATGGACGTATACAAGTTTGTTTGCTTACGGAACCCTCGGTGCGCGAGTCAGTTTCGCGCTTGTTCGGTTTTTAGGGTTCCGTACCTCAAAAGGAAAAAACGGAACCCTTATAAGATCACTTTGTTGTCCGTCCGTCCGAACGTCTGTCTGTCTGTCTGGAAGCTGGAATTAATATCAAATACTTAAGTCTACTGTTCCTTAGAGCTGTGAAAAAAACCAAACTTCTAAGCCAACGTAATCAAAAGATACAGCCGTTTATGGAGCAAATTTCTGCAAATTTCCGACACTCGCAAGGGAATCAAAACCTACAGGGTACTTCCCGTGAACTCAGAATCTTGAGATTGGGTACGAAGCAACGTCTTATAGCATAGATAAAGGAAAACCTTAAATTTTTAGTTACATCATATAATAAAAATATTTTACGGAACCCTCGGTGCGCGAGTCCGACTCGCACTTGGCCGGTTTTTTTTTGTAAATATCTACCTTTCTGTGGCACAAAGGATGTAGACATCTACTAGGAAATTGTAGAACATAAAATTGTCTACAAATTTTGTCCTGAATATTTTTTCACGCGCTTAACCGCTTTTGCAATAGAACGCGGAGAATAATAACGCAAGGTCAACCATCAGTCTCCTTGAATAATATCTTGTATAAAGTTGATAAATCACTAAAATTTTCATAATTATAAATAATTTGCATTATTTATTAATGAACTTCATAATTCACCGAGATTCGCAAGAATTGTATGCACTACAATTTTGTAATAGAAGTCAACATCTGTATGGGACAACTATAAATGATATAATTTGATAATAGCTGAGTGATTTATTAATGATTACAAATGCTAATGATAGTTATTGATAACTAAAACTAATGCTTATTTGATATGACGATGGTAACTGATTGCTATGAGTACACGCGGCGCTCACCGATCGCGAACTGACTATAATTTCGCACGCGCTACAGAAAATGCTAACACAACGAAAAAGTTTATTGTACGGTTAGACCGTACAACATCATTAGAGCCATAGAACAGAAGAATATTTGCAAAAAAACGTCTTTCGTGACCGATATTTTATGAGACTTTTAAGACATTTAGAATGCCAAAATAAACGTTTAAACTCATTCGAAGGTGAAACCCAGATAATTATGGCTGGGCTAAAAGAAATATAATAATGATGCAGATAATGTACTAAAAGCTAAAAAAAGTTAGATAGGTACCAGGTGCACGTCATCACAATACTCTCCTCATCAGTCTAGAGCAGGGGTCGGCAACATGCGGCCCGCCGCCATCCTACTTGCAGCCCGTGATTGTTTTGTAAATAAATATCTAAATAAATGCTTTAATTAAAGAGTAAGCGCGCCCCTTAAGAGCACAAACGAGCAAATGAGCAGGCGCGGTGTACGAGAACGTACGAACCCCGCGCGGCGGACTGAAGACTTGGGCGATAATTTATGTCAGCAAATCCGGGAAAAAACACAACAGTTTGAATGGTTCTCTATAGCTGCCGATGTAAGTAATAATGTTTCCAATACTGCTCAGATTTTAATATTCGAATCGATAAGAACTTTAATGTCTATGTGAAGCTTTTACAGTTATGTAGTTTAAAGGAAACGAAGACTACAGGGGAAGATTTGTTTTGCAACTTAGAACAAGCACTAGTATCAATGCAAAAAAAAAAATACCATGGGCAACATTAGTAAGTGTAACAACGGACAGACAGTTGAACATGATTAGACAAAATGAGGGTTTGATAGGTAGAATTAAAACTAAACTGGTAACAAAAATAGCCTCCCAAATACAACCTCAAACATCACATTGAATTTTGTATAAAATCACTTATCTGTTTTCTTTGTAGTTTTTGATTTGTATTTCTTTCTCATTTCTACTTAATAATAAAATAAAGAAAGTGATTTGTTTCGGCCTATAACGCCCAAACTACAACTATTACGTGAACGAATTAAATTGCTGTTATTTTAACAATTTTTCGTAGTGTTTGTTTTTTTTTTTATTATCACAAGTGCGTCTCGCCCCGTCTTTACTTAATTTTGCCTCCTAGTAGCCCTTGCCTGTCAAAAGGTTGCCGACCCCTAGTCTGGAGCATTGATCAGACTGAAATGAAAATTTTTCTATTTGTTTGGGAAATTAAAAATGGGAAAATTGGGTATATTGTATATTGAAAGGGAAAGATAGTCAAAAAGGGAAGGGATATTGCTTATACGGATAGATTACGGAGTGGAAGTTATAGGTCAGGGTCCGCATACCTGTAACTTGAACTGGCTGTTGCCGCGAAGTAAGTCCGGACCCTTTTTTTTTGAAGTGAAAACTTCTTAAGCGGCGTTGTGCACTTTTTTGGGAAAGGTAAAAAATGTTAAACTCGCGTCAGGACACGTGACTCTGATCAGAAATTCGTAAGACGGAGCCGAGTTTCTTATATTTAAAAATATATAACATTCGAAATTCAAACATTTATGAGCGGCCAGGAGCGCCGAACTTCCAGTGTACCCTATCTATACATTTAGATATGTTATTACCTACTTTTTATTTTTAACCTAATTATATATATACAGATGTGTGTGTGTGTTTGTGTATGTATATGCAAATACATTATGAAGTTATGTTTTCACTTCTGACGTGCAGTCCTACGACTGTCTGTTTTTTCACAAGTGCGTTGCCGGCCTTAGTAGGGGGAGGAGAGGGGGAAGAGAAGGGTTAGGGCCTGCGGTAAACTCACTCACTCGGCGAAAAGAAATGCAACATTGCTTCACTGCCGGTTTTCTGTGAGGCTGTAGTATCACTCCGGTCGAGCTGGCCGTTACGTGCCGAAACAAAGCTCTCCCTCTTCAGCCAGCTTCAGTGTTATCAATGAACGCATTTGGAAACGTTGTTTTTCGTTATCTTTATTAGCAATAATTAATAACGGTTGAATTCCAGTGACGTCCAGTGCTTAATGAGGCGCCGCCACGAACGCATCGGTTTCTATGTATATTAATACAAATATTAGTATAATAATGTGGGGTAAGGTGAAAAAGTTTGGACTTCATTACTGCGACCTGCCGACAATGTTGTGGAATGTAGCTATCATGCTTAGAGCGCTGACACTCAATATTGACAGCCGGAATAAGGCTCGTAAGTTTATCTTTAAGTTCATTTTGCACTGCACATGGCTGCGCAAAAAATAAAAGCAGCGCTACACTAGACAAGCACAAGCTTTTTTTTAAGCGATATAGTTGCAATGAGCCGTTGATCAAAGGCCTTTCTTTTTTTTTTTAACACGGTATTATTCGCTTCACTAGTAACTAAGTATGGAAACATATCTTGGAAAGTAGTTTTAACCTGCTTCTAATTATCGTATTGATATTTTAATATCGATAGAAACTTTATATTCATATGTTGTTCGAATGACAATACTATAATTTGGTATCTTGGAGGTGATCTGACGACGGTTTGTAGTGGAACTCTACAGTGGCTACTAGGGAATCTCTTCAGTTTGGGCTCATGTCATTCGTTTTGACTCCAACAAATCGGGTTTGGTAACGATGGTCTGATCATGAATCCAGGAAGTGGATAGTCGAACTCTTACTTTTAAATTCGGTTATATTCGGTGTTTCTTTTTTTAATTCTACTAAATTATAATTATTTATTAATAAAAGGATACGACAATCTCATCGTACTCTAAACTAATTAACCAACATCGAATCTATAAATTTAGGGATCTTATAATAATTATTTTTTATACTACTATGGATTAGGCTACTTCGCTCGCGTGTACGTACAATTATTTTTACTTTTTGGAAGGAAACCTAATTTGTTTTTCAAAAAGAAAGTAGCCTAGTTACTTCTTATAACATCCGCTATCTGCCAGTGAATTCGGTCCAAGCATTTTGCCATTTGCAATTTTTTTTTTTTTCACTTTCACTGGCAGATAGTGTGTTATAAGGAGTAACTTAAGCTACATTTGTTTTGGTAAAATAATTAGGGTTCCGCGGAAAATATAGAAATATGGACACGAAAGCGAAGCCGCGCGGGAACTGCTAATATAAAATGTAAAATGAGATTCAGCAATCAGACTTGCTTTCTGCCATCTTAATAGTATTAAATTGAGAATATCAACAAACGGAAACGGAAGCCGGATTGGTTTAGTAGCGCAGCGTATTTGACAGTATCATTACTAAATTACGTCCAGTTTTGTTTTTTAAATTTACAATTACTAAGGGACAAAATCGGAAATATCAGAAGAAATAATTGCACCTACAAGTGTTGGCATAATTTTATCGATTTTACGTAAATACTGCGTTAATTGCTGTTACACCTAAAAGTATGGTTTATTTACGTGTCACCATAATTAAAGGTAGTAATTATTCAACGAACAGCCGTAAACTGTTCTTGAATTGCATGGATTTATGCAAATTATTTTACATCAAGACGTGTCCGTACGAGTGTCGCTCATATAAAGAGCAACATGGAATATTTAGTTTACACATAAGCCCTTATTTCTGACGTTTGGAACCCCTACAGATCATCACCTCAAAGACCCGCACAGACTAAAAACACACAGTATTCCGTCACGGAGCCTTATGATAAAGAAAAGAATTCTCTGAGAACTGAGACTGCCTTTTGGTAAATTGCCATAAAGTGCGGGGTGCCTGGCCTCCTCTAATATTTCTGATTTTAATTACTTACAACATTAGAATCAGCAGTTTCTTAGAAGTTCACCGTGTCTTTATTAATAGCATTAATAATAATAATAACATTTATTTGCCATAAAATATGGTATAAAAGGTCTCACAGTGAGAAGTGAGCAACATGTTTTGCTCTTACATACATAGCATGCAAATTATTAAAATAATTCGTGGAATATGACGTCAAACTTTCATTTAAACAATTGCCAGAGAATTATTCTTTATTCTTTTCTTTCCAGGGATCCCTTTCTTCGTATACTTGATGTGCCTGCTGATAGCTCTGGGGTACTTCTTCGTATACTTCGTGTCTATGGTCTGGTTCGTCTTCGTGAGGTGCCCTGAAACAGGCGACATGCTGGCTGCCCTGGTCGTCTTCTCGCTAGGAGTTTCCAGCGAGATTGGTACTGTCAAACTGATGTACATGTTTCTTCATATGTAAGTATTAGGTCTTTACTCTCTGGCATTTTGTCAAGCTGGTCACATTGATCTCAAATACCACCAATTTTATGTGGGAGAGCCATGCTTTGGCACGAATGGGCCGGCTCGACTCCGCTCGTTACCACGGCCTCACAGAAAGCCGGCCGTGAAGCAATGATTGCATTGCATTTCGCCGCGTGAGTCAGGTTACCGGTGGCCCTAACCCTTCCCTCTCCCTTATTCCCGTCCTTCCCCTCTCTTCCCTCTTCCCCCCCTCCTCCTCTGCTCCTACTCCCACCTTAAAGGGCGGCAACGCACTTGTGACTCTCGAGTTGCAGGTGCCCAAGGGTGGCGGTAGTCATTTACCATCAGGTGACCCGTCTGCTCGTTTGCCCCCTATACCATAAAAAAAAGCCACATATTTGAGGTCGAAGTGTTTACCGTGAGCCATGAGAACACAAAAAAAAAAAACAAAAAAGAGGTCGAAGTGGCCAGTTTGGTCAGGCGTTCCAAATTCAAATTAATTTCAAATTTAGAATTTTGTGATTCGTTTGTGTTCGCGCCATTTGATGTTTCTTTGACATCGGTTTGTTCACAATATGGTCAAGTGAAAATATCGCGTTATTTACGAATAGGAGTTCCGCCATGGCATTAGCGCTGCCGAAACATCTCTAAGGATTAATCCCACTACTATAAATCCAGGTCTCCACATATCTACATACCAAGTTTCATCGCAATCGGTTCAGTGGTTTTTTCGTGAAAGAGTAACAAACATCCATCCATCCATCTATCCATCCATCCATCCATCCAAACTTTCACATTTATAATATTAGCGGGATACATATAAACTACATTCAGATATAAAAAAAATACGAGAACACTATTCAGCCATTTCTCATTCTAATCTATATTGACAATGCCTGTGGTGTGGCGATAATGCATTCGACTGCAACACCGGGGGTCGCAGGTTCGATTCCCGCTCAGTACAGAAATTTGTATGCACGAATATCTTTATTTGCATTGTTCTGGATGTTTTTAGGTATAATATGTATGTATTTACAAAAAAAATGGATCTCTGTATGTTTATCTGTGTCCTAGGACCCACAGTTCAAGCTCTGCTTATTTTCGGGTTAAGATAGCGATGTGGGATATGTCCCAGGATGGTATTATTATTCTCTTTATTCATATTATTATTATTTCTCTTTATTAAACTTAAAACTTTTAAATTACATTTTTAAATATGTATAAAACAAAATATATATTTAAAAATATAAAAAATAGTAGACCATCGACATCGGGTACAGGGACCAAGACACCGGTGGTTAGGGCTCCAAAGACAGGAACCTCCTCACCATACGGGCCGTGTCGAGGAGAACTGCTTTCTGCATCAGTCCCTTGATCCAGCCTTCTAACGCGAGCCTCTTAAGGTGTTTTTTCTTTTCTTTTCTTTTCTTTATTGGAACAAAAAACAGTTACATGTTAAGTCTAAACTATATGACATTAAATTTACGAAGTTGTAAACACATAACCCATACCATTGTTCGCAAATTACCAAACACAAATTAATTTGTATAAAGAGGAAACAGGTCAGAACATTGTTACAAATGCGCGAGAGCGCAGATACCTAAATATAAATTATAAAAGTACATAAAAATGGATCAGATCCAAACAAAACCAGGATAGCCCACTATGTTGGCAAAGCGGATAATAGTTCAATGGCACAACTTTTGAATTGGTTATTAGATAAAGCAAAGATGTCGATGTCATTGAAATATTTGTTATACGTCTCTACTAGGCGTCGAAGAGGTATGCGGACACCAGCATTAGTCCTACATGATGATAAGTGAAAAAGTTGATACTGGCGCACTATTCGCCGATGGACTGTTCTAGGTACCGTGTAGCATATTTCATTTGTGATGGCTGTGCAGTCAAATCTATTATTACATAAACCATGTAGCATCAAGGCATCTAGAAGTAGACGTCTACATTCTAAGCTTAGAACATTGAAATGATTTAACAACTCATTATAGGGTAGTCTAGATCGCGTACATTTGTAATAAGTTGTACGTAAGAACTTTTTCTGCACTAGCTCCAGTCTGTAGGAATATTTAGTATAGAGAGGGTTCCAAACAGGTATATTGTATTCTAGTTGAGACCGTATCAGTGTTTTGTACAGCAACAAAAGTGTGGAGGGTCGCACAAAGTCACGGGAGGATCTTACGACAAATCCATACATACGATAAGCTTTGTTTATTACATTGTCAATGTGCTTGTCGAAGTGTAGAGAAGGATCTAATATCACCCCTAGATCACGAACTAAATTTACTTTATTTAATGGTACATTATTAATGGAGTATGTAAAGTTAAGTTTGTTTATATTTTTGGTGAATGAAATAGTGTGGCATTTGGGGAGACTAAGAAAGAGCTTGTTTTGAATACAGTAATTATGCAATCTACACAAGTCCTGTTGAAGCAGCTGACAGTCCTGTATATTTTTGCATGATTTATAAATTTTAATATCATCGGCGTACATTAAAAAGTTCGAGTGCTTAAAACATTGTTTTATGTCATTGATAAAAATTATAAATAGTAGCGGACCCAATATCGACCCCTGTGGAACTCCAGAGCTAGCTACGATGGAGTCAGAACAATATCCATTGATAACGACTCTCTGTGTTCTATTAAAAATATATGACATAAACCAACGAAGCAAACTACCCCGTATACCGTTGAAAGCAATTTTTTCCAATAACAGTAAGTGATCCACCTTATCAAATGCTTTCTGAAAATCCGTATATACGGCATCTACCTGCACCTGCTTATCCATATTTGAAAATAAATACCCAACAAAGGTCATAAGGTTAGTGCAAGTAGAGCGCCGTTTGACGAAGCCGTGTTGTTCAGGTAAAATTAGTTGATGAATATGAGGATATACTGCATCGTGGACGAGTCTTTCAAACAGCTTAGACAAAGTGGACAAAATCGAAATAGGGCGATAATTTTCCACGTTATTTTTGTCCCCGTTCTTGTAAATGGGTGTTAAGAATGCCTGTTTCCACACCGGCGGAAAGACAGACTCCTGCAGGCATTTATTGTATATAATGTGCAAAGCGTAAGAAATAGTGTTTACAGTTTTTAAAAAGAAGTATGGCGGAATACCATCAGGACCGGCACCTTTGGAAGAATCTAACGAATTGAGGGCTCTTTGAATAGAGTTTTCTGGCAGATATATATGAGATATACACGAGGAGAGCTCGGAATATTGATCATAAGGTTTCCAATTTACTGGATCTAGAGTAGACTGCTCGTAGACCGAACAGAAGAAAGAAGAGAATAGGTTGCATATCTCTGTAGGATTATCTGATGAAACATTGCTATAATACATTTTATTAGGAAAGTTAGCCTGATTTTTCTTATTTGAAATATAAGACCAGAAATATTTAACATTATTGGGTATGCTGTCTTCTACTGACTTTATGTAAACACGGAAACAATTAACCATTTCTCTTTGAAATATCTTACGATAGTTTGAAAAGTGGTTGTACTGCGAGATATTTCTGTATATTTTCCATTTTAGCCAAGCGCGTTCTTTGTTTTTAAAGATTCGAATTAGATTGGGAGAGAACCAGATGGGAAAACTTGAACTCTTTGACTGAGTCAAGGGAACATGTAGCCTAATCACACCATACAAGATTTCGTAAAATGTATCGACGGCTTGTTCAGCAGGTAGATGTGATAGTATTGCTTTCCAGTCCAGTTTGCCAAGTTCCTCATTAATGTAGTCGTAATTGGCTTTGAAGTATTTATGAGTGAGCAATGTCTGACGTTTCATGGGTACAAAATCAGTATTCAAACCAGTAATCACAGAAAACGGGGGATGATGAGGGACAGTATTCAGAATAGCACTGCAAGAAACTGCCTCGCAGTCAACATTTGAAATATACAGATCAAGTATTCGGTCCAAAGAGTTTTTAAATGTGTTGTACTGAGTACCATTGATGGTTGACAAGAAATTAATTAATGTTTGTCTGGGGGAGCTAACTGACGATGAAACTAAACTTGGAGCAACGTGATTATTTTGATCTATCCAGTCTATGTCCGGGCGATTAAAGTCTCCAGTAATAAAAAAAGATTCAACAGATACATCACTGACAATATTTTGTATCAAATTTAGATATTCAATGTACACTGCGTCACTAGAGCGAGGTGGAATGTATACAGCACTAATAATGTGACGAGTGTTGGCTTGAGGCGTTGGGAGCTCTACAATAATCTGCTCAATGGCAGAGTTATTAAATTGGGAAACTATTTTATTTGGACGCAGTTCACGTCGAACTGCCACCAGGACACCACCACCCTCAGCTTTAGAGGTGGCATACCTGTCACGATCGCATCGGAAAACAAGGTAGCGATCATCAATAAACTGATTATCTAGGATGTCCGGTGTGAGCCAAGTTTCAATTAGGACCACTACGTCATATGAATTTGCCAAAATGTTCATATATAAAGTTTGCAGCTTTGTACGAATGCCTCCACAATTCTGATAGTACATAACGATACTATTGGAAGTCATTAGAAGTGAGTAAACTATGAATACATATTATCATGGGACGAAGTAATATAAAAAGTAATACGGTGTGGAACCCTATCACGAAGACAATCCGTAGCATAAATACTAAGGAACATAAGCTTATTATATTAATTAAAACTACTTGGCCATACTTATACTTCCAGAAATCAGGAGCGACATAATTACTTGTTACGTACATCGTAGATCTAACGAATAAATAATACTGATAATTAAATAAGAAAGTTCTTACCAAGACAAGATATTTATGCCTAGGGTACACTGTAATAAAAATATAATATTTATGTAATATGAGAGTATCTTTGTTGAGAGGATAACATGCCATCATTAGTCTAATGGGACACATTAAAGAGGTAGGAGTACTAATAGTGACGATCCGCAGAATAGGTAGATATTCGTTGTCATTTTTATGAGCCCGAAGAGCCGGCTTTATGTTTTTGAGCGAACTTGTTAAGATCGTCTTCTGAACGAACAGCGAACGCCGGGGCTCCGTCGCGTTCACGTACCAGTATAGTCGCATTTTTGATCCAAACGTATTTGTATCCACTATTGCGAGCAACTTCTCTACTCTTCCGAAACAACATTTTGTTCTTCAACGTCAGGTGTTCATTAAGATAGACTTGTACCGAAGCGCCTGAAATTCCCAGTTGGACAGATGTGACACTCTTATTTTTTCGGTAGGCGCTAATCAAATTGTCACGTATAATCTTCGACTTAAGTTTAACAATGACGTTTTTCGGTTTACCGTCATGTTGCCGAGCATGAGGAACCCTATGAACAGACAGGATATCACTAGTTGAAACCGAAAAATTCACTGCTTTACACATAGACTCCATTATAGTGAGCAGGTTTTCATTCCTTTTTTCGGGCAGATTACATATTTCTATGTTACATTGACGTGCCTGCTGCTCCATAGTATCGATTTTAGCTTCGAGCTCAGCCATTTTCAAATTGTTGCCACTCTCAGATGCATCACAGAGGCGCTTCTCCAGGTCGTTTTGGTGTTTTTCTAAAGCTTCAACTCGGCTTCTCATATCTTCGTAGCCTATGTTTATAAATGCTATGGACTTTTCAATATCTAAATTAGTTTTCTGAATTGAGATGTTTTGTAGTTTTAATTCAGCAACTTCGGAGACTAATTTATTAAGAGTAACATCCTGCTCAGCTTTCCAGGACAACAGCATGCTTTTAAGCTCATCAAATTTATCTGGATGTACTTGACATTGTGTAGGTGAAACATCATCATGTCTAAAGCGCTTACCGGGTCTTGAGGTTATATTTACCGTGTCACAGGGGCTGCGCTCAGAAACTGAAGTAGCACCAGCCAATGAGATATCCGGTTCTGATTGTGTTTCTTGAAGCGGGTTATTAGGGGGCGAGTATAAGATTCGTGGCATTGTGGTTTAGTAATGTGGAGCCGATAGTTGGTAGCTATTTAAAGTGAGCGCGCAACTGTTTGCGTGGTACGGCGTATAATGCGCCAGTCGCAGACTTCCGCGTCGCCGGTTCAAACCTCCCCCAACACCAGCAGTTTTTGAGATTCCAAAAGATGTTTAAATTAATTATTTTCAAAAGGTCTGGTAAGTACCCCACTATAAACGAAGAGGTAGCTCACTGATCTCCGCTATCCTGCTCAGACTCCTCCCAAGGGGCGTACACCACTGATTGAAACACCACAAGAGCAACAAGGAATCGATAAATCGTTCAAATAACCAATAGAAAAAAGATAAGTTCACAGGTGCAAGATTATCACTGCGCAACGAATAACACGACTGACCACTTTCAAATACACGAGCACACTGAAACTGACGTGTTGATCGTTGTTGTTATTATTATTATTATTATGTTGAAGAGAATTCTTTGAACCCCTTTTCAAGCTAATTTCACGCACGGAGGAATGTTAAAAAGGCAACTGTTTTAAACGATTTGTGTTATAAATTATAACAAAGCTGCACAGGTCTAGTGTTTATATGTTGGTCTGTCATGGCACGGAAGGTCTATACAATGACAGTTCAACTTATACTGGAAATAAATAGCTTGATTTATGTCCAACAGGCTATCTGCAGTTCTAATTATCGTTATGCCGGTCCCCACACTTGCCAAACCTCGAAAAGCCTTCAAAAATTAAAACGTGTGGATATGACGTTTGGCTCGGCTTGTCTACGGCTTGCTAGCACTTGTGACCGATCCAATCGAGTGTCAGTTTTTTAACACAAAGCAAAACGAAGTTTGCCTTTGGATGCCTACGAAGCATCTACACGTTTGTGCGGGCTTAATATCGCTTTTACAGTGGCGGTGAATCGATGTGCATTCTTATATCTTATTATAGAAGGAACTGCTGCAAAATGAATGACTAGCCCAACGAAGATATTTTACAATTCCCCGAACATTATCAAACAGGACCCTGCTTTTGGCCCAAATAATAAAGGCCATAAAGATAAAAAAGTAGCCTGCTTGGAATTTTATCATTTTACTTAAGTATAAAAATGTTTTTTTTTTTTTATTTATTTATTTATTTCTATACCTCTATCTATTTTACAGGTTATTACCTAATACAATAGATTGGCAATAATGTACAGACAAAGATCAATATTAAATAGACAAACTTAATCTTAATCACACACTTGACACTACACAATACGCAACTCTTATGAATTCGTTCAGTGCACATGAAAAAATATCAATTTCGTTTGATATCGTGTTGAGCACCCGCAGCGCCCGCGTGAGCGGCGCTCGCTGTAGTTGTTAATTTATTACTTCCTAAAATATATAATTTTATTTATATATTTCAACAAATGTTATGGCACAGTCTCGACGTCCGTCATACTTGCTTCTCAAGAACATCCACGGGCACTTGCAAGCGTGTGGATGTTGATATTTAGTTAAACAAGTTAAACCAAAAGTTTGTAGAGTTTGCCGCAAGTGCCAAACGTGTAAACCTGGCATTAGATGTCTATATATCGTTTATTTAAATATAAATAAAACAAGTTAATAGTAGTCTGATAATTGAATGGAGTAGGAGTGAATTGAGTAAAATTGTATGATAACAAATTTCTAATGTAAACATATGTGCCACTACTATATATAAACTGGTTAATAAACGGAAGCAGCGATTGATAAGAAACAGAAGATAGGCGCATAATTTCTTTAAAACTAATTAGAAATTAGAATAATTTTAAAATCATAGTTAGATCAAATTAGTATTTTAACTAAATGGCGTTCCTGCAAGGACGAATTGAAGCTGGGTACGTTAAGGCGATTTCTCACGAGTCAAATTGAATTGACCGATTATAGTTGATCAGCAAAAGTAGAATATGACTTGAATCAGTTTTTGTTTACATTGTTCAACACAATATGTTTCAATCATTTCATTTTCAACTCAGTTCAATTTCACAGTTCACACCTGGCAAGACAGGTTTCTACTTGAAAGGAATTGGCAGGCAACTCATAAATTGATTGAAGAAACAGTTTGAGTGGGTCAAACTTTTTTTGATCAACTAAAAAGTTATTGAAGCAGATGTTCTCACTACCGATTTAATTCAACTTTTGTTGGTCAACGATAATCGGCCAACTAAATTTGACTCGTGAGATCTGCCTCCTTTCAAGTGACATCTAGGAAGAATCGTTGCTGTTTTCATGTAAGCTATGCCGGAGCTGATAAAGTTGTTCGCGTTGCTGACATCCGGACGTCAGTAGGAGTAATACGAAGGGCATTGAATCGGATTTGCCCATTGCCCGTGTGTACTTCAATCGGTGGTTGAAAGCGCACCTTTCAATGTCCGGGGGCAAGTTTAGGTGCCTGAAGATATAATAACCGCAATGCAGACGATCCGTTAAATGTTGCATGTCTGCATTGTCATCGGTATATCGTCGATAGCTTTATGTTAATTTTATAATTATCACCTTGTTCCTTGACTTTGAGCGTTTGCATTACAAGTTCATTTCACATCTCTGCTGGTTTATCTACTAAAATCGTAGTTAATCCCCCACATCATTAGGTATCTATATATTAATACTTGAAGCGAAAACTTTGGATCCCTTTTTACGAAAATTGGGCGGACGGAGGTGGTGGTGTTGCTAAAATTTTTGAACAATATTTGCTACAAAGTTAAAAAAATGCAAAAACGGCTACATACAGCTATGAGTGTCCAGTATATATTTTCACCTGTCATGGTACAAAAGTCTATACAATGACAGGTCAAGTAATATTGGCCAATGAAATAAACCATGGTCTAAATTCGACCACCACGCGATCTCTAGTTTGTTATTAATCGACACAGGAACTAAAATTAAATCTATTAATTAAATAGATTTAATTTTAGTACCTTAACCCCAAAAATAGGCTTACGTTTTAATATTTAAATTTATAAAAGTAAATAATTTAACTTATTGTTATTTTTGTACCACTATCGATTTTTATAATCTGTCAAAATGCTTTTTTTAAACATGAGAACACGAAACAAGACAAACGTCCTGTTTAGATTAAAATCATGTTTTTGTTCTAGCGACAAAATACGACAAATTGTAACAGAAATCTTAGCCTGCGATGCCTTAGTGGTTCCAAGCAGCAGGTTCTCCAACAATCTCCTGGCTACCTTGCGGGAGGTAAAGAAACGAGCCATGATTTTCTGGCTGGTCATCATTTCTAATGGCATAGTTTACATCATGAGACCGGTCTTGCTTCCGGGCAGACACTTGATGGAGGACAAGTTTATACTCTATGGTAAGTCATTATAACCCTTTGTGTGAAAGTGAAAACTTCTTTAGGCACGTTGGGGTCTTTTGGTATGGAGAAAAAGCACTGAACTCGCGTGACCGTCACGCTCAGATACATAATATACAGATGTGTGTGTGTTTTCATTTCTGACGTGCAGTCCCACGACTGACATTTCTTTTTTTTTAGACCGTTTTTGTTGTAGTTATACCGCATAGACGAATTAATAGGTACTTAACTAGTCTTATTTCCATATAGACAAGTAGTGTTTAGAATAATGTTTTGCTATCCTCATATCATTATTTTACTTTTAATGGTTTTAACAAATTTATCACTTAAGTTTCGTAAGATTAAGAAAACTATTAAGTATTCTTAATTCAAAATATTTACTTACACTTCAACTGATAATAATATTTCTTTGATGTAAACATACTTTAAAAAAGTTTGTGAGGATGAATATTTATTACTCTTTCACTCGAAAACGGTTAAACAGATCTGGATGAAATTTGGCACATAAACAAATTATAGTCTGAAATAGTACATAGGCTACTGTTTATCCCGGAAAAATATACGGTTCTTGTGGGATACCACCAAAACTTAACATAACAATATACAGTTATGTAGTACCTAGGTACTATTGTATTTTCTGTGAAGAAGTGCCTAGTTACTACTTAATAAAATTATAATAATACCTAATGAGTATTATTTAACGTATTACCTACACATTAACACTATTTAAACATAGGTACCTACATAACAGGCATTTTATCGCCTCCGTCTTAATCTCATTTGCACTTACTTCGTACCCCAAAACAAGTTCTCAGATAAATTTAGAATCCCAAATTTTAATTCCCATTTATTTGCCCGTTTGATTTGCGATGCAAGTTAACACTAATATTGTCTAGAGAACAACATTAGAGCTAGGTACCTACCTCCCTACCTACCATGGTAGGTACATATTTACAATATTATTCAATTTTAGTAGGTAATATTGTCTAAGTATAGTATCGTTTCTATGTTTTTTTTTTATCTTTTCTTATTAATAATAATTATAATCAATCAGTAGGATCGATCAGTACCTATGTATTTAAAATAATTATCATATTTTTAAATCTGAACATAAATAACTTCTAACTTAAGTAGATTTGCAATTGTGCACAAAAAAATAAAACTACAGCAGCTGCGATAGTGACTGCCGCGCGGGCGTTCGGTACGGAAATTACGTTGCCGCTTTGACGGAATGAAGCGAGCTGGCAACGTTGCTTTCCGCAATCAACTTGCGTCACATCGCGTACAGTCTCCGACGAGACATATACCTACCGCTTTCACTACGGCCGCCGCGCACTGCTTGCCAATTCTAGAATGTTTCAAACGGAGGATTTTATTCAAGAAGTGGAGAAAAAAGAGTGTATATGGAATAGAAATGACCCGGATTATAATAATTCACAAGCAAGAAGAGCAGCATGGGAGGAAATTGGTCAAGTTATTTATCATAATTGGAACAATTCAAAATATTTCGAAAAAGACGAAAAAGGTATGTGATTATTTATTACCTCTTATATTATTAAGCTATTACGATTACCGATGCCAGTACACTCTTACAATGGCAGTACTACTTGAGGGGTAAGCAGGTTACCCAAGCAGTGTTGAACAAGAACTGCGGTTTTCCGTTGCGTGGACGCAAGTTTACTTCCTTTGTCGGGAGACTAAAATATATTCGAACCGAAATTCTCGTTTGTTCGTTTCAAATAACCTTCTGTTTAATTAATCTTGCCGGCAACATACTTAATAATTTGTGTCATTCTCATTATAAACATTCTCTAATTCACGTTTTTTAAATGAAGTTTTTTTTTTTTTTACTTTTTAATTGTTGAAATTGTATAAAACAAACTTTCGCTACTAATAGTATCTTTGTAAAAAGTTTGGTATTTAGGTTAGAATTTTGATAATAATTCTAACAGAGAAACTTAGTTGCCTGTGTTTAAAATAAACTTTATTCTGATAATCTCTGGACGTCATTGAGGCGTGACGTCATCTATGTTATTATTACACAATTGCAAAAAAAACGAGTATAATGTTTGCGGGGTTTTTGTATCATGTATGTATGTATTGTATGTGAGTTTCTATATTCCACCATAACTTCTAAATGCTATACCAGATTGGATGTATGGGGCTTCGTTAGAATCCTTACATCATCCCAAGTGACACTGGCTACAATTTTTTTTTAAATATTCTATACTAGCAGTTCTTGCGCGGCTTTGCTCGCGTGTACCTATTTATATACTTTGCCAGGAACCCTAATTCTTTTTCCAAAATAAAATTAGTCTAAGTTACTCCTTATAACACCAGCTAAATGCCAGTGAAAGTCCCGTGGAAATCGGTAAGAAACAAACAAACCCACAGACAGAAAGACAAAATTTCACACTGATTTTTAGGCATAGGTATCGTGCAAATATCTGTATGAGCTTAAAAGAGAAACCGGACAAGTGCGAGTCTGACTCGCGCAAGGAGGGTTCCGTAAGCAAAAAAACTTGTATATGTCCATCTCGGGAATCAATTCTCAAAGACTTTTGCGTCTTTTTTTAAAGACAAACTTAACTTTGCGGTTGCGATGTACGACAAAGTTAACAATCCAACCGCAAAATATAAGTTTGTAATCTCAAAAACTTTTTTTTATGTGATATAACAACAAATTTCGGAAATTTCGACCTTGTCAGACCTTGCTTCTTAGCGAATTTCATGATTCTAGGTAAATGGGAAGTGGTAGGTAGTTTTGTTAGGTTTTCGACCCAAAACCTATAGGGTACTTCCAGTTGACCTAGAATTGTCAATTTTGGTTAAAAGCAAGGTCTTAAAGCACAAGTAAAGGGAAAATTCAGAAAAATGAAAAAGTTGAAAATTAAGGTAAATTTTGGTACTTACAAGTTTTCGCGAAAATCTAAATTTGCCGATATCTTTTTATCGTGTTGACTCAGGACCTTGATTTTTATACACCTAATAGGGACTATAGACCTCAGTATCTGGTATAAATTTCAACTTGCTAGGTCCACCCGTTCCTGAGAAAGTCGGTGGTGACACACGGACAGACAGACAGACGGACAAGAGAGTGATCTTATAAGGGTTCCTTTTTTTACCTTTTGAGGTACGGAACCCTAAAAAACTATTATTTTGGCATTACAAACAGACACTTTAATTTTATTTATTTGTATTACGCGCCATACAGCCGGTATGGCGCGTAATTAATTCGCTAATGGCGGGGCAATTGTGTTTTCTAATTTATTAAATTTGTAACTTGTATTATACAATCCATTCATCAGTCAGCCACTGTCCCTGGTGGACAGTGGCTGACTGATGAATGGATTGTATGGTGGATGGGCTGCGATAAGCTAGGGCTGCCATCCGTCCCCGGATTTGTCCAAGTTAGGAGGGCGTCCGAGGAGCGTCCGCCCGGGGTTTTCAAAAATTAAAAACCCGAACACTGTGCAAAGGGACACTTAAATTTGTTAGATGAATCGTTAACAAGCTAAAAGTTTAAATGGAATCGGCGTTTTGTTTAAGGTGTCCGGGAAAGAATCTCGATTTCACCCATGTGTCCGGATTTTTTTAAGTTTTTGTCATGCCTCGGCAATTTAAGTGATGGCAAGCCTACAATTAGCTGACTGTCTGTTAACCAAAACTACTATATTGCCGTTAATCTCGGTCTTCTAGCCTATTACGTGAAGCACGTGAATATTGTTAAAATATATATACTTATTCGTGGATATATATACTCAGGTATGTGATAATAGGTTTATGGTGATCATGTCTACATTTATGCATGTATGTATGGTTATGTAAGTATAATGATATGTATTTATATAGTATATATATATGTATATTTATATATATGTATTAGGCTACAGAAAAATGTTAGTTTGTACTCTACAATGAGCTTAATGCTCATTGACAATTATTTCTTGTCCAAGGTCATTTTTATTCGGCCACATAACGGGGCTTTCATATTAAGATGTTATCAATGTTAGGGTGCATTCGCATTAAGATGCTGATTTCCTGCTCGACTGGTTTTTTTTTGTATTATAGGGGGCAAACGAGCAGACGGGTATACCGGAGGCCCTAACCCTTCCCTCTCCCTTATTCCCGTCCTTCCCCTCTCCCCCCTCTCCGATCTTCAAAGTCTTCCCCCCCTCCCCGTCTTCTCCTACTCCCACCTAGGGCGGCAACGCCCTTGTGACTCTCGAATTACAGGTGCCCATGGGTGGCGGTAGTCATTTACCATCAGCTGACCCGTCTGTTCGTTTGCCCCCTATACCATAAAAAAAAAGAAAAAAAAAATTTGTACAGCAAAATATTCTCTAAAATAATTGGTCTACTCTTGGTAACATAATATTGACGTGTTGGGCACACAGATGGTAGTTGATTTGAATACTATTACAGCTCCATAAGTTGAATGTTGATGATATGTAGGTATTTATTTAGAAATATATAAGAATGTTTATCGGTAGCCTGGTTACCATAGTACAGGCTCTGCCTAGTTTGGCATCGGACAGGTGTGTGTGAGATGTATCAAGCTATTATTACATACTAACTGTTACCCGCGACTTCGTCCGCGTGGTATTTAACAAAAAAGTTATTGTTCAGTTCGCAGAGTTTCTTTTTCTAAAACATTTTTTTCTAAAATAAAAGTAGCCTAAGTTTCTCCTTGTTACATCAGCTATTTGCCAGTGAAAGTCCCGTGAAAATCGGTTCAGCCATTTCAGAGATTAGCCGAAACAAACACCCAGACAGACAGACAAAAATTGTAAAAAAAATTGTTTTGGTATATGTGCCGTGTTTACATACAAATGCACTTAGTAAAAAGCGGTTATTTCAATATTACAAACAGACACTCCAATAGATTATTATTATTTTATAGAGTAAATAAACGAAAAAATATTTACCAAACAGTATTGTATGACAGTTAACACGGAAAACAATAGAGATTGCCTCTCTGTATTTATCTCTGTATTTTCCATGTTTTTATCAACATTGCAATAAAACGCATGATATTTGAGGTAAAACAATAATAGAAGTGTTTATACTTATATAATATATTTAGATTCTATGGTTCATGTAATTATTATGATCTGAATCAATCTTCGTTTGGGCAGTTTACATAGAAACATCTCTAATCGTAGCCAATAATAAGTGTTTAACGCTTACACGTCTTAAGTACTCAACTGATGATCATGAAATTTTGCATACACTTTGCCAGTTGTACAAAAAATTACATTTGAGAGGGATAAAAAAAAATAACATTTACTAGAGCGGACCCTCGGGCAAATGCTACGAGTAGTTTAAAATTAAATAGAGTATTCTAGAA
The DNA here is from genome assembly GCA_963859945.1 of Euplagia quadripunctaria. Classification (NCBI taxonomy): domain Eukaryota; kingdom Metazoa; phylum Arthropoda; class Insecta; order Lepidoptera; family Erebidae; genus Euplagia; species Euplagia quadripunctaria. The sequence continues at coordinate 1,861,628 of OY982572.1, read as the reverse complement.
ATATCTTATAACTATGAGTAATTTACAGCCAATGGTGTCAAATCTGTTGTATTACTCTCTTCACTATAATTGACAAAATTTTCTTCATACAAAATGTAAACCTTGCACACTTTGAAACAAGGTCTTATTTCAAATTTAAACAAGTAGGTAACATATGTCGCTATCGAAATAAGCAATTTATTTGTCGACTAAAATCTGACACGCTTAAATAAACTTTAATACCACGTAGCGAGACTATCCGTTGAATGATATCTCTTTTGCTCTGTGTTTTTAGTAAGCGTCTTCGTAGGTATCGATTAAAATAACGTCATCGTGGTTCGTTTTGAACAAGTTTTTATACGGCAATTATGAATTTTTGCATTTGGCATTTGAATAAATGGGGACTCTCGCTGCGTGGAAATAAAGTTGAGTATACGTTGACAGGTTTAGTGAAATTTAGTGGTGCTGAGAAATAGATGCCAGTAACAAATAGACCTTGTTGCGAAGAAGACAAGGTTGATTTCATGTGAAGAAATTAAGTCAGGTTTTAGTTTAGTCGAGTGTACAATAGAATCGGGACCAATATTTTGTTGAATTAGTGTTGAAAAAAAAATCGGTTTTACATTTTAAATAACTTTTTATTTTAATATTCTGTTTCTATCTGTCTTAGTATTCTGCAACTTGACAAATCAGTTTCATGCCTAACTTTGGACATACGATCGCAAACAATTTATTAATCACCTGCCCCCTTTGGAACCCAAATTTAGGCACCCCTTAAGAACCCAGAACCTGTTACCTTTATGCAATTTTCTACAAATGATGTTTATTCTTAATACATGTTTATAAAGCAAATTGTTTATAAGGTAAATTTATATCACTACATCTGTCTGTCTGTCTGTCTGTTCACGATAAACCAAAAAACTGCTGAACGGATTTTCATGCGGTTTTCACTAATAGACAGAGTGATTCACTAAGAAGGTTTAGGTGTATAATTTGTTAAGATTTTGTGAAGATGTCTCTGCTACCCGTGCGAAGCCAGGGCGGGTTGCTAGTAAAATATATATCTATTTTTTATGGTATAGGGGCAAACGAGCAGACGGGTAACCTGATGGTAAATGACTACCGCCGCCCATGGGCACCTGTAACTTGAGAGTCACAAGTGCGTTGCCGCCCTTTAAAGTTGGAGTAGGAGAAGAGGGGGCACCAGCGCCTCATGCCGCCCTGAGTGCGGCCGCGGGTGGTTGGGACGGGTTTTCCCCTCCACCCGCTATAGTGGCCCCCCGCGAGGAGGAGGCGTCCGCGTGTGCCTGGACGTCGCCTAATTGAGACGTTTCTTACCCGAAGGTAGAGCCCGCGCTTTTGCGGGCAGGCGCTAGGAGGGTTCCGGATGTCTTAATAAAAGCTGTTCCCGAATCCCTCCTATTTAAGGCGCAGTACGGCACACCGGGTGGTTTTAGTCGGTTCGATTCCGACACACCACCCCACCGAAAACCCCGGTGGGGTGACGGCCCGAGGGAGTTTCCACACGCACAAAAAAAAAAAAGGAGAAGAGGAGAAGGGGGGGAAGAGTAAGATGAGAGGGGAAAGACGGGAATAGGAGAGAGGGAAGGGTTAGAAAGTCAAAGTTAAAATATAACAGGTTGGGCATAGCAAATTTCTCCCTAGATTATACATCCACCCTACAGAAAAACGAGTACGGTAAACGACCACTGCTAAAATAGCGGTAGGTTTCTTCTGGTAAGCAAAGTCACCAGAACTCATATTCATATTCTTTATTGTACACAAAAATAATCAAATCATATAAGTACAGGAACGAAAATGACATGTACAAAGACGAGCTTAACCCATAGTTGAGTTTTCTTCCATCAAATCTTGGGACTGAAGAGAGCATAGTAAAGAAAAAATAAAGGCAAAGTGTAAACGTTAAAAAGAACTCAATAACTGACAGAACTTTATTAAATTCTGTCAGTTATTGAATTCTAACTAGGTATACTAATCTAAACTTTAAATACATAAGGTATACCTTTTTTTTTTTTTTTGTTCGTGTGGAAACCCCCTCGGGCCGTCACCCCACCGGGGTTTTCAGTGGGGCGGTGTGTCGGAATCGAACCGACTAAAACCACACGGTGTGCCGTACTGCGCCTTAAGTAGGAGGGATCCGGGAACAGCTTTTATTAAGACATCCGGACCCCCCCTAGCGCCTGCCCGCAAAAGCGCGGGCACCACCTCCGGGTAAAAACTTAAATCCTCTCAATTAGGCGACGTCCAGGCACACGCGGACGCCGCCTCCTCGCGGGGGGCCACTACAGCGGGTGGAGGGGAAAACCCGTCCCGTCCACCCGCGGCCACACTCAGGGCGGCATGAGGCGCTGGTAAGCGCGCCTCCGCCGCCCGGTTCGCCGGCGGCGAATTAGGTCCGAGTGGAGATCGTCCTCCTGGACCCTTTCCGCCGCCTCCTTCTGCGAGATGACTTCCTCGCAGAAGGTCGCGACCGCGGTAAAATTCCTGTCGCTACCGGCCACGGAGCGTATGACGGCCGGTAGCGAGAGATCCCCTCCGATGACTGCAGTGAGGGCCCGACGCTGCGTCGCCCAGGCGGAGCAAACCGCCAGCGTGTGCTGGGCCGAGTCCTCACTACAGTCGCAGTGGTGACAGGCGGGACTCAGTTCCCTCCTAGCGACCGAGTGCAGGTACTTCCCGAAGCAGCCGTGCCCGGAAAGAACCTGCGTCAGTCGGAAGGAAAGGGTCCCGTGCTGCCGCCCTGCCCACTCGACGATGACCGGCTGGAGCGCCTCCACGGTGGCGAAGCCAGCACGTGGAGCCTCCAGCCGAGACGACCAACGAGCCATGGTGGCTCGGCGAGCGGCCTCACGCCATTCGCGTACCTCTTCGGGCGGGGGCCGACTGCCGCTTCCCGCCCGGAACTCAGCCGTTCGCCGATATACTTCGGCAAGCACTTCCGCCTCCAAATCCCACGGGGGTGTCCCGGCCAACGCGCACGCCGCCTCCGTCGACACGGTGCGGTATCCGCGTATGGCTCTAACCGCCATAACCCTCTGAGGGCGCCAGAGGCGCGCCCTATTCTGGGCGGTCAGAGCTCCCGCCCACACCGGTGCACCGTACAGTGCCATTGACCGGACAACCCCCGTGTACAGCCGTCTTGTAGCGACACTGGGTCCGCCCAAATTGGGCAAGAGTCGCCCAAGGGCGGACGCAGCGCCGACCAGCTTCGGAGCAAGCTGTCGGAAGTGCTCGTCGAAGAGCCACCTACCGTCGAGGATCAGGCCCAGATACCTTATGTGGGCCTGAACCGGTACGAGGACCGAGTTGACCACGATAGAGGCGCCAGGTGGTGGACCACGACGGGGCCCATGGAATAAAAGGGCCTCCGTCTTATCCAGGGCCACCCGCAAACCCAGCGCCTCGATGCGCCCGACCACCATGGAGAGTCCTCTGGTGGCCAAACGCGCCGCCTCTTGAAAGTTCACCCCCCGGGCTGTGACAAGAGTGTCGTCGGCGTAACAGATTACGCCCAGCCCAGGGGGGAAGTCGCCACGAAGGGCCCAGTCGTACCCCATGTTCCACAGGAGTGGTCCAAGGACAGACCCCTGCGGAACACCGCACGACATGGGCCGACGACTCAAAACTCCATCTCGGTCCTCGTACATGACGGTACGCTCCTCTAAATAGTCTGCCACTAGCCGCCGCAGGTACCCTGGCACTCCGTGATAGTGGAGTGCTTCCCTGATGCAGCTGAATGGCAGACTATTGAACGCGTTGGCGATGTCCAACGACACCGCCAACAGCACGCCGCCACAGCTCACTACCTCTTCGGTCACGGCCCTCAGGCGCAACACGGCACCGACAGTCGAACGCCCCGCTCGAAAACCGAATTGGGCGTCCGACAGATCGGGGCCGACCTCGCCAAGGTGCCGGACGATGCGGGCAGAGAGGACCCTCTCAAACAATTTACCCGCCTCGTCCAGCAACACGATGGGCCTGTAGGCCGCGACCGAGTCGGTAGGCCGTCCCGGTTTCCTTAAAAGGACCAGCTTCCCGCTCTTCCAGCAATCAGGGAAGCGCCCGGACGCCAAGCTAGCGTCGAACACCTCCCTGAGGCGGTCGGACATGTGGTCAAGGGCAAGGGCCAACACTCGGGCAGGGATCCCGTCTGGCCCGGGGGCGGTGTTCTTGGAACGGATCCGTAGAACAGCCGCCCCTACCTCCGCCTCCGTGACGGGCGGAACACCATTCTCCTCGTCCTCCCCGTCGTCTCCGGCCAAAGGGGCCATCGACGGGGTTACGTGCTCCACCCGTTGCGGGAAAAGGCCCTCAACACATAAGGTATACCTAAACTAAACTAAATGAGAAAAGGACTGGTATTGCTAGTGTTTGTCACCAGACGGGAATTTGTTTAATTGTATAGTAAAAAACACTAAAAATAACATTATGTTTCAGTTTTAGAGATGTCAAAGAAATGGAGAAACATAAGAGACTATTACAAAAAAGAAAAGAAGAGACAAGAGAAAGAAGAAAAAAACCCAAAGGGGCACAAAGTTACAAAGAAGAGACTGTATAGCTATTTCCAACATTTGGGTTTCTTGGATCAACAGAATTATTTTCCCGCTCATACGACGAACGCTTCTGATGATGAGTCTTTCACTTCAGGTAATGATGGACCTGAGAATCAAGAACATCAAGAAGAAGAAGAGGAAGAAGAAGCTATTGAAATTAAACTAGAAAGTGGAAATCAGAAAAGATCTCTACCGAAGGCAGTTACTCCTACAGCTAAGCGTTCGCTAACAGCTTTAAGACGAACGCAAAATAATGAGTCTCATTCGACAGCAACTAAGAATTTTCTTTTATCCCTCATCCCTGACGTTGAGGCTCTGAATGAACAACAGTATATGAACTTTCGTCTAGGAGTCCTAAATTTATTGAATACTATCAAGTTCGAAAACGCTGGTTGTAATAATGAAAGTTGGGTTATTTCTACAATAGCTCATGACGAAAACTGAATTGATTATGATATTGCTCAAAGAAAATAGTCCACATGCTCTTATTAACGGTTTTAATTAAAATACGTTTAATGTTTAATCCTATTTTATTTACGAAGAAAAGAAAATACAGGACATCCTAGTTAGACATAGTTCGACCACAAGGAAGAAAAAAGTAGTTTTCATGAAATTAAGAGTTAAAAAGACTTAAAATTATGAAAAATATATTCGTTACAAAATAAAAATATTTTCAAGTTTGTTTTTATTTTTTAATAATTTAATTGTAAAACCCAACATTAAAAGTAAATGATTTGACGATAGCAACGGATGACATCACAGGCAATCTCTTCAGTATCTAGGTCATATTGTATATACAACTAGCTGCGCCCCGCGGTTTCACCCGCGTAAGTCCCTCGTTAAGTTTTCTTTTTTGTGCAAACTTCACATAAGCCATCTACTAAATAGTCCGAACAAAGCCTAAACATTTGGTTTGGATAGGTGAGCCCGTTCTTGAGTTATAAAATTACAACGAAAAGTGGCATTGATTTTTATATAAATGGATATGACCTAGATACTGAAAATGGTGTAAGATACGGCCTGCTGAATCTTGAAATAGTAGATTCAGTTCTAAGTGGAAAATCATTGAAATTTTCTGCCAGAAAATTCATTTTTTTTATTTTACATTTTTTGCTTGAAAGTGACATCACAATGAGTAAACAAAAGATTTTACCGAAAAACATTTAAGAAATACCCATACGGCTAAAACCTGCAATGTAATCAATTAAACAACATTTATGCAATCAGGTGTTTCGACGGCACCGAAAGTTTAAGGTCATTCACCGTACCGCACAAAAACGATACTTACGTATGTTGCCTGTACATTGCCACGGTAATATTATCTATACAGTATTCTATCTTCATACAAACGGTCGGAAAGCGAGTCATACCTACGTGTCTTAAGTTCGGTATACACTATGTGTGCATTGGAAAGCCTTAACTTTTACCCTCCTCAAGCTATACTCAAACACGATTTCCCCTGTACATTTCACATGTTTTCATAGTTTTTTTTTTTCCCTATATAGCCGGTTCTAATTGAGGTACGCGGTTGGTTTTGGTCTTAGAATACTCGCTAGAACGAGTTCTCTCTTTTGAGATTTTACCCACTGAAATTGGTTAAGTTGAAAGGAAGCTAGGTGTGAATATTCAACTTGACTTTCAATATACGTTTATATAATGTAATGTAAATATATAAATATATATAGAAACGTATATGTACCTAATATGTATATTTAACATTCGGTTCAAATTTAAAAGAAGAAAAAAAGAATAGAAAATAAGAAGATAAATTAATTGTCAATCCTGTCATGTTCATAATTTATCATCCTCTGTATTCAACATAGGCTAGGTTACAATTACTCATATGAGAGCGTTATTTTTGAATTATATTATCAACACAACGCTGCGGGTTCTCTCGTTTTAATAAAACTTATTTATTCGCAGGCCTTGAACCAATGTATGAAACTCCTAATTACCAAATATCATTCCTCCTAATAATATCAGGAGTCATATTCACCTGTTATCTCCCAGCGAATATCACGGCATTTCTTATAGTCATCACGGGTTACATTGAGGCTCAAATGCTAGCCCTCTCTGAAGAACTCCTTTTTCTGTGGGAAGATGCTGAAAAACATTATCATGAAATTAAACCAACTATTCGTGTTCTAGAAGAAACAGAAGCTCATCAAGTCACTAAAACCAAGTTAGTTAATGAATACATCGGAGTACGTTTAAAGGATATTATAAAAAATCATGCAAGGAATATCAACCTTTTACATCAAGTGGAAAACGTATTTAGTGGAGCAATTGCTTTGGAATTTTTTTTACTAGTAATTGGTTTAATAGCAGAACTCTTAGGTGGTTTAGAGAACACATATCTTGAGATTCCATTCGCTATGATGCAAGTTGGTATGGACTGTTTTACCGGACAACGAGTTATGGATGCCAGTACGAAGTTTGAAAGAGCAGTTTACGATTGTAAATGGGAAAATTATGATAAAGCCAATATGAAAACAGTGCAGATCATATTGCAAAATTCACAGAAGACAATGAAGTTGTCTGCCGGTGGTATTATCATGTTGAGTTTTAGTTGCTTAATGCATGTCAACAAGTCTGTATACTCGGCGTATACAACGTTAAGAACAACAATGAAATAGATAATGTGAAAATTAAGTTAACAGATTTATAAGATACAAACCAAAAGATACTTATACCATATTTGACCTACCTATTACAAACAAAATACCCGCAGAAGCAAGACACAAATTCAAAGGACTTATTCTTTTTAGAGAATTTAGTAAATAAATGAACTCCAAATAATAATATATACTTGCCTTGCCTTGAACGATCTACCCACAATCGATCACGCTCAATATACTAATAACAATCATGAAGAAGAAGTTTTGTGAGAAAGAAATAAGTTGTTGAAAACTATTAGGTATAAGTACTTATTACGGTAAACGTTACGTACATTATGATTATGTAGATTGTATACTTATTGTTTGTGAATACATTTAATAGCATTACTAAGCTTTCATAGAGAAGTTTGACAGTGAAGCGAAAGGGTAAAAAGTAAATATGTGGGAGTCGTTACGAAAATTTGGTCCGGAGTTTTATGATCTGCCAACTATGTTATCAAATGTCTCTGCTTTGCTAAGAGTACTGGCACTTAACATTGATGGAAGGAATAAAAAAAGTAAGTTTCGATAACACGATTTAATTACCAAACTACCTCATATAAAATACTAGCCGATCCCCGCAGCTCATCTGCGTATAAAGTCACTGCTCCGTTCTCAAGAATGGTAACGTATCGACGGCAAAAAGGATTGTTCAAATCCGACTGGGTACTTCCAGAGGTTCAACCAACAGAACTAACTCTAGCTTAATTATATTATCATACGAAACTTATCGCTCAAAGTGCATTTGGTGTCAGATAATTTAACAGTTTCATCAATACATTTTGTTCCTAAATTTTGTTTATAAACACAATATATGGAAATATGTACTATTAATTTCCTTCTAGCATCCGTTCAACAGGTGTATTTAATTACGCTTAACGTTTCAGGCATCCCCATAATATACGTCATACTAACGGTGATATCCTCAATCCTGTACATCTATGCGTACATTTTATCCAGCTATTGGTACACATTTTGGTACGCACCTAAAATCGGTGACGTTTCCGGGGCCTTTGTCGAATTCTCTTTAAACATCACCAGCCAAGTTGCTGTAGTCAAGCTGTTTTATATGTTGTTCTACAAGTGAGTTTTGTGTATTCGGATGTGATTGTTTTTCTTTTAATAATGGATATTATTAGCCATTACCTATGTATTTAAAGACACTTAATTAGCTGCCTCTAATTGGTTATTTCATTCGCTAACAAATCATGATGAAATTCATATTTCCTAATCTGCGTGTGTTTTTTGTTTAGGCTCCTAAATTATTTTTTGTGTCCTTATCTAACATAATTTACAATGCAGTAGTGCTGTATTAAATTAATTAATTACAGATACGTTTTAAAAACTAACAGAAGTAGAAATTCTAATATCTTTGTCTATTTATTATCTATTTATGATTTCAATCAAAGTTTTTATGTAAGTGCTGTGTATTTCTTTAGTGACAAATTCACAGAAATCTTATACCAATACTTACTTTGTATATTATGCTGCAATTTCACTATTAAGTCATTTGAGTATATTAAATATATAAATAGATGATTAAAGAATAATATGTGACCATTCCTTGATCATTTGATTGATCACAAAGTATTTATTGACGATTCAAAATTTCAATTTTTTTACAAAGTTACCAAAATGTTCCTCCTAGTGGGCGTTGGAGCTTTTCGTGGGGGCGATAGTGGGTCCAAAGACAAATGGGCGTTATGACAGTCAAGGGGGCGGTCGCGGCGTACCTACCTAATTAGAAATTTAAAATAATAAAACACTTTGAAAATACATCTATTTTCGAGAGAGAGGGAATTAATTTTTAATTTCTGATAGATAATAGACAGATATATAAAATTGGTATAATTAACTATTATGTAAAGGGGGGCATTGGAATTTTTTTTCTTGTAAAGGGGGCGGTAGTCCATGAAAGGTTGGGAATCTATGATCTACAACGACCTAGCGGTAATGCTTTAAGAGATTCATTTACTAAAAGTAAAGGTAATCTATATTCATCATGCATTGAAATGCAACCATATTTATTAAAGAAGCCGCCGCCGCTAGTTTAGGGCCAGGTGCCTCACACCGACGTTGCAGGTCTCGTCACATTATTTTAAAAATCTAATAAAACAATATGAATATTAATCACGAATGTTTGTATTATATTGCAATCAGATGTTGAACATCTACGGCCTAAATCTTTGCATCTTCAAAAATTTGTAAAGTTAGGGTATATTTTGCTTTAAACTAATGATCATTTTCAGAGAAAAGCTCAAAGTTCTGACAAACAAGTACCTAGCCCTTGATGCTCGTATACCGAAAGGTAGCAGGTTCTCGAACAACATGCTGAAGAGTCTCAAGCAAGTAAAGATACGTGGCATCATGTACTGGACGATACTGTTGGTGGACGTATTCATTTATATTACCAAACCGCTGGTGACCCCTGGACGACATCTGACCGTGGATACTTTTGTTATTTATGGTTTGTAAAAAATGTGATATACCTATAAACTTATCATCGATAGTATTGTCAAGTGTCGGCAATGCTATATTTTTAGAGAAAACCGTCATGTGCGTGATAAGTATATTAAACCTTGGGATATTTTTATGTTAGTTTAAGACTGCGGTTCTCAGATCTTTTAGGCGTTCAAAAATATCTTAATTCGAACTTTTTTTTACTTGTAGTTTATCTCTGCAATGATTTCGTGTAAAAATTTTAATATGTATCTCTATCTTCTAGGTCTGGAACCAATGCTAGAATCTCCAAACCATGAGATAGCCACCGTGGTTATGGCCACAGGCATATGTTTTATATGCTATACAGTGGCCAACGTCACATGTTATTTGATCCTCATCATCGGCTATATTGAAGCCCAAATGCTAGCTTTAACTGAAGAAATGGTTCATATTTACGATGATGCGGTTTACCATTTTAATAAAACAGTTGCTACAAATGATAACTTTAACTTTCCTGTGGTCTATAAAAATTCTAGCAAAGTTACAGAAGCAATAACAATCAACCAGTATATTAAAGAGCATCTCTCAGATATAATAGTTAAACACGCTATGAACATTAGCTACCTAAAAGAAATAGAAGAAGTAATGAGAGGTCCAAATGCTGTCGGGTTTCTTTTCTTGATCGTAGGATTGACAGCAGAGCTCTTGGGTGGGCTGGAGAGGACGTGGCTGCAGTTACCGTTCACGATGCTGCAGTTAAGCGTAGACTGCTACTTAGGACAGAAAGTGATGGATTCTAATATCAAGTTTGAAAAAGCGGTGTATTCTTGCAAGTGGGAAAAGTTCAATGAATCAAATAGAAAGATTGTGCTGGTGATGCTACAGAATTCTCAGAAGACTATGACATTATCAGCAGGAGGCATGGCGACACTTAACTTCGTTTGTTTGATGTCTATTATAAAAATGACATATTCTGTGTACACTACTCTTAGATCGATGGTCTAAAATTATATTTGTATGTGTTGAAAGATAAAAATAAAGCACAATACCCAATTCAAAAATATGTAGGACAGATTAAAGAAATATTTTTATTATTGCATATAACCTAACCTAGTGACTAAAAAAATGACCAAGACCGTCCGATAAGTCCATCACTATCTGTAAAAATCACTTAATGAACTGAATTCCAGAAGGTGTAGGAGACTTTTATTAGGACTTTTAGCCAGAAGGCACAACTATGGAGGTACTTGTAATTTAGGATACCTAATTAAAATAAGTTTATTTGGTGGGGCTAACAAATCGCTCTTGACTTAGACAAAATGCATGTTCTTCTAAATATGGATAAAGGAAAAAACAGAACAAGGTTGAAAATTTTGAGGAACTCTCGAAAGACTGAAACGTGAAGTGATTTGGCAACACAGTAAGTAATCTCATCAGGCTTAGTGAGCACCATTTATATTAATCAGCCAGTGAAGTTTCAGAGCGTGATTCTAAGCCAGTTCATTGGAGTAGTTGGAGATAGCAATGGGTGTTTCTGAATAATAATAACATCCTAGGACATTTATAACACATAGCTATCAAGGCCCAAACTAAGCAGAGCTTGTACTGTGGATTCTAGAACACAGATAAACATATAGAGATCCATTTTTTTTTGTAAATATATACACATTATACATAGAAACATCCACAACAATGATAACAGACATATTCATGCACACAAATATGGCGGCTGGTAATACCGGCGTGACAGTCGAATACCATTGCCGTTCGTTTGTTAGAAATGCACGTGCAACTGCTGATTTGCCTAAATATACATTTCACTGCCTTTCTACTACCTTCAATTCCTGCATCCTCAAGCGGTCAGCGGTGCAAAGGTACCGTGACATCAACGAAGTAAGGAAGGAAGAATTCAACAGACAGTGCTCCATAACATTTGCTGATGCAATATTTTTACTTCTAATTAGATGCGTGGCTAAATTAATTAGTGTTTAGAAAATATATCAGTTCGCTATCATGCAAGTTAACTATCACTGAAATGGACAATAAGGCTAACTTAACGTAAATGTATTACACAGAGAAATACTGTGTAATACATATTTGTTTGCAAACACCTACCCCACAGTAAACTGTGGGATGGTTTATGCACTTGGCGTAATTACATTAAGATAAATACAACATTAAGATGAACAATGAAATTATTCATTTATAATTATTAAAATAGCAACAACTTTTAACTCATAGATAGAAATCTTTGCATCCATAATTTCCGTCTGCTCGTTTGCTCCCTATAATATAAAAAAAAATTAACATTATTTGGTAAAAATGATAAATGAGTTGATTCCAAGTAACGGAATATATATCGTTAGTTGGAATTAATCATACAGTGACTGTGAATGACGGCGAAGATCGATGTATCAACGATATTGAACAACAAAGTTTTATGTAAAACGAAATTATATTGTGAAAAACTTAAATTTATGTAATCCCTTTTTAAACTTATTTAAACATTGATGCACATAGTTTTTCGTGAAAACTAAACATTTTAAGAATTATATTAATTGAAAAAATAGAAAAGATTTGATATGTGGGAAGCTGTGCGAAAGTTTGGTCTGGAATATTGCGATTTTCCGACAATGTTATCAAATGTGTCTACAATGCTGAGAACGCTTGCACTCAACATTGATGGACGCAATAAGAAACGTAAGTATATTTCAGTGAACTGGTCAATCTATTATGGTAAACAAACATGTGTTTAAACACTCGTTAATCACAGAGTATCCTGTAAAGAGAAGTGTATCTTCTTCCAACAGCCAAGTCTAACTGTTAACAAATAATCTGATCCCGTTATAGTACATTCCAAGACAGAATAGGTCAAATAGAGATCTGTGCCGTCCAGAATTAAAAGATAAACGCTCTTCACTACAAAGCGTCTATGCTAAACTTAATTGGCTGTGATCAGGCTGGGGCTTACTTACATTTACTTACATCGTACATACTTACATCGTAATAACAGATTTACTGAAGTAACTGTTAAAACTGATGATGATACACAGGTTATCTATTCTATGGCATACAACACGTACAATACAACAATTAGAAATACGGTTTTAAAACTTCATAATTTTCAGGCATACCAATAGCTTGCGTCATCTTAATGGTGGTATGTTCTATGGTCTTCATTTATGCGTACGTGCTCTCTGGATTCTGGTATACCTTCTGGCACGCGTATGAGATTGGTGAAATATCTGGAGCCTTCACTGTGTTCTCTTTAAATATCCTCAGCCAAGTCATTGTAATCAAGTTGTATTTCATGATATTTCTTAAGTAAGTTGCGTATCTAAATTATTAAGAATAACTTTTGTAAATCATTATCTTATTAGTGTTAGTTCAAATCAAATTCCAGTCAAGACAAGAGAAATAATCATAAATTTCAAATTTCAAATATCAGCCCTCTCAGTCCCCCCGACTCGAAAATTCCTTTTACAAAAGAGCTGATGATCTTCGAACGGCTGAACAGATTTTCTTAAATTATATCTAAGAATACTCTCAATTAAGTCACTTATCAAACAAAAAAAAACCTACTCAAAACAGTGCGTCGGAGTTAAAAGTTCAGTTCAATGTTAGATATACACTCTGGTACATCGCAAATCTAATACAACTATTTTTAATTTGTTCTTGAAACATTATTTTACTTACCACCACGAAACATTTGTCTCAAAAGTAACAAATATTTTGCAGAAAGAAGTTTGAAACACTGACAAATAAGTACCTAGATATGGATGCTAGTATTGCAAATGGCAGCAGATTTTCTAACAACATGCTGAAGAATCTTAGGTACGTGAAGAGACGTGGCATTGTCTATTGGTTTATAGTTATGGTTAACGCGGTCGTGTATTTGATCCTGCCGCTGTTGAGGCCGGGACGGCACCTGAGCCTTGAAACTTTCGTTATTTACGGTTAGTATGGTTTATTAATAATAACTATTTAGTGATCAGGTAACGAAAGAAGATAAATAGTCTAATATCAGCATTTTCTCTTATTGATTTCCAAAAAATCTATGATCGAACAATTTGCTACACTACTCCAAATAAATTTCTATCTTTCTCTCCCCCAGGGTTGGAACCAATGCTGGAATCTCCAAACTACGAGATAGCCACCGCGTGTACGACTATTGCCATAATGTTTATAACCTATACGGCGGCCAATGTCACATGCTTTTTAATCCTCCTCATCGGCTATATCGAAGCCCAAATGCTGTCTCTGAGCGATGAAATGGTACATATTTATGATGACGCCGTTCACAATTTTAAGAAAATAATTGATAAAACTGATAAATTTAAAACCAAACCTTACAAAAATATTAGCCCAGATGTAGAAACGGCAATAATCAACCAGTATATTGAAGAGCATCTAATAGCTATAATAAATAAACATGCAATGAATATTAGTAACATGCAAGAAATAGAAGATATCATGAGAATACCGAATGCTATTTCGTTTCTCTATTTTATCATAGGACTGATAGCAGAGTTGTTGGGTGGGTTAGAGAATACGTGGTTACAGCTACCGTTCACGATGCTTCTAATAAGTGTGGATTGCTACTTAGGGCAGAAAGTGATGGATTCTAATATCAAGTTTGAACAGGCTGTGTATTTTTGCAAATGGGAGTACTTCAATGTATCAAATAGGAAAATTGTCTTTATGATGTTGCAGAATTCGCAAAAAACTATGACATTGACAGCAGGTGGGATGGCGATACTCAGTTTCACTTGCTTGATGGCTATTATCACAAACACATATTCTGCGTATACTACACTGGGATCTTTGGTCTAGAATAAACTTAAAATTATGTAGATGAAAAATAAACCACTAGTTGAATACATCGTCCATTTATTCAATTCTTCTAGTATTTATTACGACACTCCTTTTTAATACAGGCACTTTGAATAATAAGCTAAGTATCGACAGAAACAAAATGAGCAAAGGTTATGTTCCCGCGGACAGAAATTTATATTATCTGTAGCAAACAACAATCGTGGAGCAACAATCGTGCAGCATTCGTGAGATCGAGAAACTATGTATAATTAATATACCAGTATCCAAGTATCCGGTCAATATACATCAGAATAGCAAAGGCAGTGTAAATGAAACAAATACTAAATTCCATAAAACGGTTGGAGAATCGATCACTAAAGATAGCGAACCATCAGGCAGTGGTAAAGCAAGGACAAGATTTTCCGTATTTAAAAAAAATGTTTTAGTTCCCAAAGTAACTTTTACGGCTGATAAAAGTGTGCTTTGTCTTCTAAATCCAACTAATTTTATAAATGTGAAAGTTTGGATGGATGGATGGATGGATGTTTGTTACTCTTTCACGCAAAAACTCATGAAACTTGGTATGTAGATAGCTGGAGACCTGGATTAACGCATAGGCTACTTTTATCCCGATATTCCCACGGGGTCGGGACTTACGCGGGTGAAACCGTGAAGTGCTGTTAGTTTTTAATAAAAATGATTTTCGATTCTGATCGTAACTTTTAAATACATATTATAGAAGCATCCAATTACATTTATGTATATGTAGAAGACTAAGAGACGTTTAATTCTGATTGTATATTAGATAAAATCTAAGTTGGCGTATTAATTATGCAATAACATATTAAGGCTAACTGGTAATCAAAAGTGTAGGGCAAAGCCCGCTGCTTGAAACCGCAAGTCTAGGCATTCATTTAGAAGTGGTGTTACTGTTCTGCAACTGAGTGAGTCTTTAGGATTTCGGTCGAAATCTTGATAATCCGATCAAAATATTGAAACCTTAGGTTTGTTCTAACCACCATATGTATAGTTTACTACTTGTGCAATGGTTTAGATTCTGAGAAATTACTTAAGATGATAAAAACAATTCGTTCTGGCGGCAGGAGATCCATCCTCAAAATCGCCTTTCCAAATGTACTGTCTGAGCCGGACACTTAAATTGTTCCGTATAAAGTTGGTCATGGCATTTAAACAGGTGAGTAACCTTTGTTCCGAGCATTTATAGGCTTCGTCGACTGCATACCATAATTCTAAGTGACAGCAATTCACTGCATTACGAATCCCTAATTATACATTTAGAATTAAACTAAAGATCTTTCGTTTTTAACATCGTCATACATAATTATTACGAGTGCTGTAAATTAATGTGTAAATAGTAAAATAGGTGTTGATTAAATTTAAGCGGGTGGGCAGAGATAAGGCAATTTTTTTGCCCAGATTGTCTATTTCTAATTGCTGCATTTGATATCCTTAAAGACACTGTAAGTGCATGCATTGTAGCAAAGTTCACTGAAGACGATGTAGTTGCCTGCTCTTGGTGTTACCTTAAATAAAAAGTTGAAATACATATGTATGAACACCTGTATTTTAACTTTTAATGCAAATCAATTCAATCAGTTTATTTTTTGAAATGAAGACCCACCATGAAATAGACAAAATAGTATAGGTTAAAATAGAAAATGTACAGTGACCAATAAATATTACAAAAGTAAAAAAAAAGTAAATTCCAACTACATACACATTGTAATCTACTAACTATACATAGATAGAAATCTTCGCAATAACAGTCAGTTTGACAAACAGATACACATTCTACTTCGTGGAAAACGTAACTAAATTGATTCTAACTAATGAAATGTTCTTTGTTCATGAATGACGATTAGGTTCAACATAAACTGTTTTAGATTTACGCGATTTGTAAGCATATTCGAAAATAAAGATATTGAATATTACTAAATCAAGTTTAGTAAATGAAATACGTAAGTAATTCTATGAATACAGTATGGCTATTATAATATGCTAAATATCAGTAAGTCTTCCCGATACCACCACTAAAGTAAGTCAAGGGAAACGTCAAGCAATCAAAACTATTTATAAACGTCAAGTATTCAAAAGCAATTAAGAGATAGCTTTAGTCAAAGAAAAAAGCAAATAATATGTGGGAAGCCGTTCGAAAGTTTGGTCTGGCGTATAGCGACTTGCCTACGATGCTATCAAACGTGTCTGTGATGCTAAGAATACTTGTCGTCAACATTGACGGAAGGAATAAGAAACGTGAGTATCTTTCAGGTAAACAAGACATAATCGTGCTTCTCTTACACGTCAGCTATATTATATAGCTTGCAACTAGAGGTACTAGGTTTGCATAGTCTTCCATTTAAGATTTCACGTTCCCATAACTTTGTTTATATTTCAAAACAAATGTTAAAGATAAGTGCAGCTTTCTCTTAGAGTTATTTTGACCTGTAAGGACCAACAGGTGATCTAGCTCATGTAGGTATGCACCATAAAACCTGAAAGCGTCGCGAGTGACGCGACACCGCATTAACTTATATTTATTCCATCGTGGGAGAGCCATGCTTCGGCACGTATGGGCCGGCTCGAGCGGTGTGATACCACGGCCTCACAGAAAACCGGCAGTGAAGCAATTGCTTTTCGTCGAGTGAGTGAGGTTACCGGAGGCCCTAACCCTTCCCCCCCCCCTCCTCTACCCTCTTACACCCTTCCCCCTCTCCCCCTCCCCCTCCCCCTTTCCCCTCTTACATCTTTCCCCCTCTCCCCCTCCCCCTCTCCCTTTCCCCTCTTACATCTTTCCCCCTCTCCCCTTTTTCCACCCTTCCCCTACTCCCACCTTAACGGCCGGCAACGCACTTGTGACTCTTGAGTTACAGGTGCCCATGGGCGGCGGTAGTCAGAAACCATCAGGTGACCCGTCTGCTCGTTTGCCCCCTATTCGTGTGAGTAAATGCCGGAAAAAAATCTTTTGAGACTTATTAAAAATAGGTTTTATGCCAGGCATTTGGGCAGTCTAAGCAAGTTATTTTATTAACAACAGTTACAAACTCAATAGTTTATTTGCTGAATTAAAGTATCAGTTTGTTTTTCAATAGTAGATTTATCTAGTAATATTTCTAAGAATAGTGTAATTTCATCGCTGTTTAAACTTTGAAAGGCTTACCAAGAACCTTTCAAACTTGAGGCAATTATTATTTTCGCACTTTTACAATGAAATTTATGATATTATGTACCTTGTTATTTTTCAACAAGGTTAGGTAGCAATTTCCATGGGGTCCAGATGTCTTAATAGAAACTGTTCACGGGTCCCTCCTATTTTAGGAGCAGTGTGGCACACCGTGTGGTTTTAGTCGGTTCGATTCTGATACACCGCGCCATCGAAAACACCGGTGGGGTGACGGCCCGTGGGGTTTCCACACGCATAAAAAAAAAGGTAGCAATCTCCATAGAGGCGGTGTGCTTGGCAACCATTGGAGTCTCACTGGTGGTCGGGCGCATCGAGGAGCTGGATCTGCCTTGGATAAGACGGAGGCCCTTTTATTCCATGGGCTCCGTCGTGGTCCACACCAAGGTGCCGCCGATGAGGTCAACTCGGTCCTGGTACCGGTTCAGGTCCACAACAAGTATCTAGGCCTGATCCTTGACAGAAGGTGGCGCTTCGACAAGCACTTCCAGTAGCTTGCTCCAAAGCTATTCGGCGCTGCGTCCGCCCTTAGGCAACTCTCGTCCAATTTTGGTGAACCCAGTGTCGCTACGAGACCGCTGACGGCACTGTGCAGTGCACCGTCACCATCATCATTTTTCTGATGGAACAATCAATTGACTAAACAGCGATTTTCTTTCTGCCAAAAAAATTACATCCTTGTTCTCTAAATCGACCGGAATTTGACACGTGTAAAGAATGCTGAATGTTTAAAGAATACTTCATAAAATTATTTGCTTAATAGTTTAGTAGTTTATGGGAGCCAGCTGGTGTTCTTGTCCTAGTGGCCTCTCAAGTCACAGGAAATAAAGGACAATCGGGTGCGCGACCCTTGCCTCTGCGACCTAATACAGTCTCAGTCCCGTTCGCTATCCGACACTTGCGGTATCCCTAACCCTAGGTTCCTCTCGCTACTCATTTTTCCTTATACAAATTTCCCTTCTTCCTTCTTTTTCGTCTTAACACCACTACTTTCCCAAGGAGGGTTGACGTCAGGCAGACGGCTGGCCATAAAAGTAGCTAGCCAAAACCTTTTGCAATGTTACTGACCTTTCACCGACCCTTATGAAAATTCGGAAATGGGCAAGAAGATGATGATGCTGAGTTTAGTAGTGTGTACTTTATTTATAAATCCATAACGGTTTGTGAACATCCTGATTTCGAAAGGAAGGCTGTTTGAAAGCAGACGATGGTGACAAAAAAATTGAACTAGTCTAGATATACTAGTATGTCATTAAAACAGGAGTATTCTGGACAAAATATAACGGATAATATATCAATTAACAAAACAATTAACTAGTTTTTAAACTTTCGCGTTCCATTATATATTTCATTATGTCTTTATACGGGAATTAACGCGATCACATAGATATTAAATACCTCTGAATTTCCCGACGTTTCGACCAGGTTGCACTGGCCATGGTCACAGGCTGACTGGCACAGTGATGCATGCCCTCCGTCGTGAGGTAGAAGCAGGGTTGCCAAATACGAGATTTGTGGTCTGCTGTACGAGGTACGAGGACAAGATCAGGCTCGTACAATTATGTACGAGATTTTGATTTAGGAAATTTTATAGCATTATTTTTTATTGTGGACAACATTCTATAGCGTCAATGGGTTTTTACGGTTTGGCTACATTGGGTTTGCTAAATGAAAAGTAGACATATTGGGTATGTTCGTGGATTTGATTATATAGGTGTATAATCAAAGGTTCGTGGATTTTTTTCATTTTAATATTAGCGCAGACATATAATATACTTCGAATTTGCGTAAAAATGATACATGCGCGACAGATTGTTACTCAGTAATTCAAAAACTGTTAAATGTAACGAGTAAATTTGACAGATTGTAGTAGTCTGATGTGCCAGCCACCGTACATTCTTATTTAACCTCAATCAATAGTTAAATATGATGAGCGTGAATATAGCAGAAATGAAAAAAATAAAAAATTAACAACCCTTTAAAAAAACTGAATATACTAACAGTGTCCCTATTTTAAAGCGAGGTGGCAAAAACATGCCACCTCGCTTTTATGCGCAGTCGAATAAACACCAAAACAAGGACACATCGGTTTACTTACAAATGACACGATAATGATAATGAATTAAGTATAATTAACTAGTTAACAAATTATAATCAGAAAATTTGATTGAATTAAACTCAGATTGTCTTGAATATACAATGTGAATAATACAATATAGGAAGTGAATTCAACAAAGTTTCTTGGAACAAGGACACATCGGTTTACTTACAAATGACACGATAATGATAATGAATTATGTATAATTAACTAGTTAACAAATTATAATCAGAAAATTTGATTGAATTAAACTCAGATTATCTTGAATATACAATGTGAATAATACAATATAGGAAGTGAATTCAACAAAGTTTCTTGGAATAATCGTAGATAGACACTGTGACTGGGAGCCGTGGACTGTGTTTACAATAAACATACAGATTCGTGTTTGTTATTAACGTGTTGTGACAAATCGTATCCGCAATCCGTACCGTAATTTTATTGCACTTTCTGCATACCATGGATGCGTGTCTTCCGTACTTTCATATGGCTCTTATTGTGGGGGAACTCGATTAATGTTGAGAAAGCAATTCGTATACAAAAGAAATGTGGAACCTGATTACCAGATGGTTGCAAGCCATTTGACCACAGATCTACGTTTATATTATAGAGAACTATGTGTTTTTATAAAATTATTAAATTAAATATTTTACTTGGATGAAATTGGCAATGTCTGCGGATCTCTTTCGAGTAAACCGTAAGAAATAGATTTAAGCTTTACTGACCTTGGTGTCGTTTGGATGTATTTGAGAAAAATGTGTATATTTCATATACACATTTTGATTTATATGTATAGGTATAGAAGTGTACAGCAAATTACCAAATCAATTTAAAGACTTACCTGTTGTATCTGTAGAAAAAACATACATTGTGGCTAGCAGAAAAAAGGTTCTATAATTTAAAATAATTTATTACTTACAAAGAAGGCAATTTTATAGTTGAATGTATTGTATTTGATATTTATTGAATTTTTGACATTTTTAAATTTATTATTACCATTTTTTTTTATCGTGTGGAAACCCCCTCGGGTCATCACCTCACCGGGGCTACCAGTGCAGTGGTATGTCTCAATCGAACCGACTAAAACCCCAGCAGACCTTGGCCGCCTCTTAAACAAAAGGCAGCCACGCCTTTGCGTGCGGAGGGCCTTGCAGTTTAGAGAAGCGCGTGCGGAACACGGCGCGCCATCGTCTCAGGCCTGCTTCTACTAGAGTAACGGGCAGCCTCACCCGTTACTCCCAGGCCAGCGCTCACGGAGGCCGGAGATCATTCTGCGCTCTCCGGCGCCTGGTGCCTCTCCTTCGGGACGGGAGAGTACTAGCCCTCTCCCGTTCCCTTTCCGCCGCCTCTTTAGTGGAGATCACTTCCTCACAAAAAGAGGCAGCGGACAATGTATTATTACCATAAATTTATTATACATTTATCAATGTTTAGCTTCTACTGACATTTTATTCACATATACCACTGACTTTTTGTTTATCCTTTTGTTTATAAATAATGTGGAATGTTTTAAATGGTTTTAAATTATTTTCGTACCATTATTATGATAGAATGTTAGGTCTACTGATTTACAAATACCAACAGAGTGGAACTACATTCTTGAAAAATAAAAATAATTTATTTTTATTTATTTTTTATTATTAATAACAAAAACGAGTACGATCTCTTAACTACCGCCAGTTAAAATATCTTAACTTTTTGTTATGTCTAAAACATATTGTAAGCACAAGCTCCGTCACTGACCCGGTAGCAAGTAGACAAGTTGTAAGTAACTTGATAAATCTTATTATTCTATGAACTTATAAATTCATACTCTTTACCATATCTTTGCACCTACCACTTTTTATTTCTGCTTCACCCCAAGGTTGACTGGCAGAGAATGCCTAAGGCATTAAGTTCGCCTTTATACAATATGTGCATGAAGTTTTAATAAATAAATAAACAAGTCAGCAGTGACCGGCAGTAAAAAGATTAAATATGTACCCTATGCAAAATGTTTCAGGTATTCCAACAGTATACATCATACTAACGGTGATGTCTTCCATCCTCTTCGTTTATGCGTACGTGCTTTCTGGCCTCTGGTTCACTTTCTGGTACGCTCTAGAAATTGGTGAACTATCCACGGCCTTCGTCGTGTTTTCTTTAAACGTCACCAGCCAAGTCGCGGTCATTAAGCTATTCTCCATGATGTTTTATGAGTAAGTATACTGAAAGCACTGTATGGAGAACTTTAGAACTACTCATTACGAAGCTTTTTAGGATACTAAATGTCGGAGTGACGTCTTTAGGAGGTAAATTTCTCTAAAGTACTGATGACAATTGTTCAAAGGGGTTGAGAGATTAGACGAGGCAGTTTTCAAATCTTATGAAGACTGAAGAGGAATGTTCTCGAAACAAGTTCTAGTTACTACTACACTGGAACTCGGAAGAAAAAAATCTTCCAAAGCTTATTAAGGAATCGGTAAATTTTGGTCAAAGCTATTACTTAGAGTAAATCGTCAAAATTACTACTTTATTGGTAATTCCGACCTTTTTAGACCCTTAGTATACTTTTCCTGTTTTTACTAACCGACTTCAAAAAGGAGGAGGTTCTCCATTTGGATGTTTAAATTTTTTTATGTAAGTATATTCGTCATATATAGACGGATTTTCAAAATATTTTTTTTTTCAAAAGTACCTACATTATTTTATATATATATTATTATATATATATATTTTTTTTTTTTAATATTCATCCTCATCCTCCACGCCTTTTCCCAACTAACTTGGCGTTTTAAATATCGTAAAGATCTGATGATGTTTATCATTATTTAGGCGCATTTACGTCGGTTATATGCTTTTTTTTAAGTTAATTATTTTAACTGAGACTTCTTTACAGAAAGAAGCTCAAGGCACTGACTAACAAGTGTTTAGCCCTCGATGCTCGTATACCAAAAGGTGGCAGGTTCTCTAACAACATGCTAAAGAATCTCAGATACGTGAAGAGACGTGGCATTGTCTACTGGTTGATAATGATGTTCAATGGTCTCGCGTATGTGATCAAGCCTCTGGTGACTCCTGGACGGCAACTGTCGTTGAATCATTTCGTGATTTATGGTTTGTGGCATGTTTAGATTGATGCTTCGTATTCTAATTAGTATCAGTTGTATTTGTATTTCTGACAAGTTATGCGCCCCACTTGGTCCAAGAGGGAGCTTGGTGATCTGTAACTCAGGTCTTCCTACTACAGACACCAGTCTCTCATAATGGAAACAATTGTTGGCAATATAAAAAAAAAATTGTATGTTGGATGGGACATTAATATTATTACACGTCGTTGACATAAATAAAGATCAGGGCCCCCGGTAAGTGCCGTATAAATGTGCCTGCAATTAAATTGAATGGTATTGAGTATTGAGCTTAAACGGGTACATCGGTTCAAGTACCTGGGGCATTACGTTATCGAGAGCCGTGATGACCAAGTTGATATAGAGAGGGAGCGCAGGGCATTGGCGATCAGGAGTTTTGTTGTTCGCCCGCAGGTTTGCACGGTGTAGTTCTCAAGTCAAACTCACTTTATTTATAGCTTATTGTCAGTCGTTCTACACGTGCAGCCTGTGGTTCAATTATACTCAGAGATCGTTTAATGCTCTGCGTGTCAATGCGTGCCAATGGATTCAGGATGTTGCTGGGGTTGCCTCGATTTTGTAGTGCCTCTGGTATGTTTGCTGAAGCAAGAATTGACGGTTTCATGCCATCATACGCAAGAGGCTAGCGTCAATGATGAGCAGAGTACGAGGTAGCACTAATAGCATCCTGAAGGTCATTGCGGAAAAGCAGGATTCTAATATCCTAAAGGCATATATTCGTGCTCAGATTCATTAGTATATCCTTTCATGTAAACATTATAAATATGGACTTTGTCTGAAATAAAGATTTATTATTATTATTAGCAAAAAACCAACATAATTTTTTGCTGTCTTCTATAGTTTTCATGATAATATAGAATAAATATTTCGTATCACCTGCGTCACTCTGATAAATAAGTTGTACAATTGTATGTGGGTAATATAAAATCTTGAATTAGAGATGTTTCCAGATAGAAAAATATACCAAAAGCTTTATAAACTTATCAGTATAAAAAATCATCTCGAAATGATGTGATGAGCTCGGTATATATTTTTGCCTGTCTTAATTCTTGTAATTAGACATCATATAATATATATACATTAAGTAAAATATTTTTTTTCTAAATTGCTTATCTAAGTTTGGAAACTATATAATAGTGGGCGAGCACGGCACGTATGGGCCGGCTCGACCGGTGTGATACCACGGCCTCAAAAAAACCGGCTGTGAAGCAACGTTGTGTTTCGCCGAGTGAGTGAGGTTACCGGAGGACCCTAACCCTTCCCTCTCCCCCTCTCCCCTCCTCTCTCTCTCTTCTTCCTCCCTTCCCCTGCTCCCATCTTAAAGGCCCCAACGCACTTGTGACTCTCGAGTTGCAGGTGCCCATGGGCGGCAGTAGTCACTTACCATCAGGTGACCCGTCTGCTCGTTTGCCCCCTATACCAAAAACAGTTGTTAAGGCTAACTGTATTATATAAATCTTTTAGCTCTGCGAAAATGTTAACAATTGTTTAATGATTTGAATACTACATTGTTTTTTTTTATGTTATAGACGGCAAACGAGCAGACGGGTCACCTGATGGTAAGTGGCTACCACCGCCCATGGCCAACTCAAGTCACAAATGCGTTGCCGGCCTTTAAAGTGGGAGTAGGGGAAGGGGGGAGAGGGAGTGAGGGAGGGAGAGGGGGCAGAGGTGTAGAGGGAAGGATTAGGGCCGTCGGTAACCTCACTCACTCAGCGAAAAACAATGCAATCATCGCTTTACTGCCGGTTTTCTGTGAGGCCGTATTATCACTCCGGTCAAGCCGGCCCATACGTGCCGAAGCATGGCTCTCACATGAAAAATTTAATTTTAGAATTCATTTTGTCTTTATCTCCCTCAGGTCTGGAACCAATGCTGGAATCTCCGAACTATGAGATAGCCACTGCTATTACGTCCATAGATGTTATGTTTATATGCTTCGCGGCGGCAAACGTCTCATGCTTTTTAAACCTTATCATCGGCTACATAGAAGCCCAAATGTTAGCTTTAAGCGAAGAAATGACACATCTTTACGACGACGCAATGAATCATTTCAAGAAAAAAATTAAAACAATGAATTACAATGAACATGTGCATAATATCAAAAATAGTAAAGGTCCTGAAGATGATATAATCAACAAATATATTAAATACCATCTAATTGAAATTATAGATAAACACGCTATGAACATAAGCAATCTACAAGAAATAGAAGACGTGATGAGAGTTCCGAATGCCGTTGGCTTTCTATATTTAATCATTGGATTAATAGCAGAGTTATTGGGTGGATTTGAAAAGACATGGTTACAGCTACCATATACGATGCTGCAGCTGAGTACGGATTGCTACTTAGGCCAGAAAGTGATAGATTCTAATATCAAGTTTGAACAGGCCGTGTACAGTTGTAAGTGGGAAGACTTCAATGAATCTAATAGGAAAATGGTATTGGTGTTATTGCTTTGGATTATTGTTATTCTCAGAAGACGATGACGTTGTCGGCAGGAGGCTTGGTGATACTCAGCTTTAGTTCCTTGATGTCCATTATCAAGAACACTTACTCTGCATATAATACTCTAAGATCAATGGTATAGAACGCCTTTCCCGTGTATATAAAAATTTAAAATACCCCCGACTTGAAAATCTCTTCAACGATTAGTAAAGAGCTGATGATCTCCAAACGGTTCAACAGATTTTCTTGAATTATATCTAAGATCACTTTTGATCAAGTCACCTTTCAAACAAAAAAAAAGCACTTAAATTGGTCCATTCGTTTGGAAGCTACGATGCCACAAACAGATACACAGACACGTCAAACTTATAACATCTCTCTTTTTGGGTCGGAAAATTAACTGCCCTAATATTTGCCACATAGATAAAAAACAGTCAAAATTGAATTGTCTTAGATTAACCTTTAATGAAAGACGCATTCAAAATGTGTTTTTGATAATTTTGCTTTTTTTCTTTAAATGTCAAATGTTTTCTGAAATTGTTAAAACTAAATAAGTAAGTGTCTTCAACATTAAGTAGATCGCTTAGACTAATTTTGACGCAATACGTCGTAAGTCTTGATAAAGATTCCAATTTATGAAAAACTCTCGCAAGCCAAACCGCAATCATTACATAATTTCTTGGCAAACAAAATTTAGTCTTCTCGGCAATTTATATATAATCTTGTGTCTCGCTAAATAAACGTTTGGAGAATTCTAACCAAATAGAAGCTGTCTGACTGAACCCTGTTTAATAATGTAGATGCTACGAACACAATTCTAGCATTTAATAGACTGCTCAAATATTTGCAGAAGTGTGGGCGATCTAACATTACGAGACGTGCGACTTTTCTGAATGATGCATTCGTAATGGAAACCCTTGTACCGTGTTGAAATATTCAACTTAAGACAATGAAAGGAATGATGAGTCCCAAAGGCGGACATTACACGATAGGTTTTGATGTCAGTTTTATCATTGTCTTTTCTGTGACTGAAGGATAATATACAACGGTATGGCTGATGGTAATTAATAAAAATCTGGGTTTTCGCTCGTTTTCGCAGTCAGCAGGCGAACAATGGTGTTGCTCATTTGGGAGTTTTTCCCACAATTTCTGGAGAAATAAGAAGTGGAATAGGCGTTGGTTTTTTAACTCATCTGATGGAAAGTAACGATCAAGGATCAGAAAGTTTATTTAGAAAGGCAATATTTGTAAAATTATTTACAGAAATAAAATTGTTGGTAGTTTTTAAGAATCTGTAAAGTTTGATTACCTATGTTTTTTACCAAGAACAGGTAGCTATGATGATGATTCGTGGACTTTTATGTGATACAAAATTACCAACCGTAATTTATTTCTTACCATACTAATATTAATTCTTTCATGATATTTAGAGGCAAAAAACATAAGTCAGAAACAAAGGGAACATTTTTTCTTAGGCATTACATATTGCGGTAACATTGAGATTTTCTTAATTACGGTAAATCTTAACTGACGTTAAACTGACAACAAAATCTATCGTGTACTTTAAGCCTAACGATTAACTGTGACCTCTACACCAGAATAAATATCGGTCAATTAAATTAATTAAGGGATTCAATGGTAGTACAATAGATCATCACTCAACTCAAAGATTGTTATCCTAATCCTAATCCAATGTTCTAATCCCAATAATACACTTGATAGCAATGAAATCGGGTCACACAAAGATACCTGAAAATCCCGGCAACTAATACTTGTGACAGCTTAGTGAAAAAAGTTGTTTAATAGACAATTAAGGACTTCTTAAATGAAAGTAATATAATTTCTTGGTTATTGTAAAGTTATGCCATCAAAATAGAGGAATGGAAGAATATTCCCCAACATCGTATAAAAAACTTGGTGTACAGCATGCCAAACCGCAGTAATGTAAGCACGTGGAGGTAACACAAATTACTAAAAATTTTGAGAAAATTATAAAGTAGAAAATTTGGTGTTTTTTATTTGTGTTTTAAGATGAGGTTGGTTATTTTTTCTTAACAATAACAAAGTTTATTTCTTACATTTAAGAACGCTTCGCACGGATAGTAGAGATATCTTCAACAATCATCATCATATTTCAACCAATTTACACAAAACATTAACAAATTATACACCTAAACCTTCCTCATGAATCACTGTGTCTATTAGTGAAAACCGCATGAAAATCCGTTCAGTAGTTTTTCAGTCTATCGCGAACAGACAGACGACAGATAGACGCGGCGGGGGACTTTGTTTTATAATATATAGTGATTAAACACAATTTATTTCACTAAGGTAAGCATTATCTTATTCGGCGAATCTTTATTCTGATAGAAAATACACTTGGAGCAATTTCTTTAAATTTCTCATTGCATTCTGCATATTTAAATTATATAGTTTGTCATTTTTACTATAACTTGGCTGTTCATTTTAATTAGGTAATTAATTTTGTATTAGGTATAAGCTTTGATGTAATAGAGCATGCTGTGGTATCCTGTAACTGAAGGAGTACACTGTTCAAAAACGAAGTGAATAATATGTGTATTTCTGTGTATATCCTTTGTTAAATAAATAAAAATAAATAAAAAAATATTAGTTTTCATTAGTTATTCGTTATTGTGATTTTCAGGTATCTTTATGTGACCCGAATTTATTGCTCTCGATTGTATTATTAATTTGGAAGTCGGTGAAGATGTTTTATGATTGCTGATCAATCTCGCCCCAGCGACTGAACGACCCTGGATTATAATTTAGCTTACAGATAGCTTCTATCTTGAATAAACACACTTTCACGAATTTTAAGGATAGGAATGCTAGTAATATCAGAAATGTGAAAGTTTGGGAAGTTGTTTCAATATTTGGTATTCAATCACGCCCTAGCCACTTAACGAACTTGGGTAAAATTTCGCTCACAGATAGATACATATATGCTGGGAATCCAGGATCTATCTTTGTGTGAAATTTTATCGAAAGCAGATGGTGTACCCAAGTCTTAATAGGTAAAACGTAGGCACATGGAAACCGCAACCCAAACAGGCGAAAGCTAGTGTCAAACGCAATTTTTAACCACAAAGAAATGCAATACAGGTTACGATTAAGGCATTTGCAGGTTACAAACACAGTCAACATTTTAAACAGGCATGGGAGTTTTATGGAAAGAAAAACCTTGTACTTGGATGGCAAAACTGTATTCTCTTAATATTATATCAAGGGCACAGCAGATCTCAGTAGTATGAAGTACAACCAGTTGGTGACAACCAGTCTGTAGAAGTCTAGTGATCCTGCCCTATAGACTGGACTGTTTGTCAAACTAAAGTAGTTTTAGTACAACGGTTTCAGAATATGGGGCGACGAACAATTTACTAACTTTTAAACTTTCGCGTTCCATGACGATATAATTATGTTGACAGGAATTAACGTGATCACGTATTTAAAAAGCAAAACCTTTGATTTGCCTGACGTTTTGGCCAGGTTGCACTAACCGTGGACACAGGCTGACTCAGTGAAACGTCCTTTTAAATACGTGATCGCTGTAATTCCCATCAACGTGAATTATATTACTCAACAGTTTTCCTTTGGTAGTATGACGTAGGTATTTTTCTTTGGCAATTCTTTGACAAAAACTCGCATCTACGTAATATCAAAACTAATAAACGTTTAGAACAGTTCGAATTTTAATCATTTTTATGATTATTTTTATCCCATACAAAGACACACATTTAGTCTTACCCGAAGTATCTTTAACCTTTTTTTGTCTTTCCGTTAAAACTGCAATCAGTCTACTCTATTCTAAAAGTCTATTTGAAGATGGCGTACTACAACCGCCATATTGATTTAATTTTTACAAAAAATGTATATCAAGTGTCACTTGTGATTAAGTAAGGATTCTAACGATACTGCATTCATCTGTTCAGGCATTTAGAAGTTATGGTGGAATAAAAAGCTCACAAACATACATGAACACTAAAAATATTAGGTACACTCCCTTTTTGGGAAGTCGGTAATTATGTGAAATCATCCTTTATAGTTTTTAGGTATTCTATTCTGTAACCGTTATGCTAGCTACTCTTCAAACCATTTTATTATGTAAATATAAAGTTAGCTATCCGTTGTTATAAAACACAATTGTAACGTGTTATCACGCTTGGCGGTAATGGCGGCGTTGACATGTTTCACTAATAAATATCGGGTAGTTGCGTTACAGAGACGGTAACCAACTGTTTTAATAAAGATTGAGGATATTTGTAAATTGGAACTTCAGATATTATCGCTTCAGGTCTATCGGTGAGTTGAGAGCTGTCAGTAAATTTAACATGCTGCTAAATAACAATAATAATAATTTATTTCAGGCTGCATAGATAAATACCTTAATCTAAATATACATACTAAAACATTATGTGTTAGTAAATAAAACTTAAAACTAAGTTAGTAACACTTCACTTGCACTAAGTCTTTGTGCGGTCTGTTGGTACTTGTCCGTGGAAGCGACGGAAGACCACACCTTGCGGCCAAAAGCTTTCATCTAACACCTGGTGCAGATAACAGTTGGGTACTCGCACCACGAACGCCTTGAATTTAGAACTGCAATTCGGAATTTGCCGATGCGTGAATTATTTTCGCTCATTTCGGAAGTCTGAGCCTTATGTTTAAATGAATGATTATGATGATTTATTATTTAATTGAATATGTCACAGGTATATAGAATCTTTATAAAAATATTCGACAAACATCTAATTTGTAAAAAGAAACGACTTTTGTTTCAATTCGATTAATAGATGAATGCATCATGGATTTCTCATTATTTTATTTGTTAACATTGGACTGATAAATACTATAATAGCTTGTTTTTCATTTACCATTGTGGAGGTACGTTTGTTGCGTCTCTCCAACACAAAGGAAGGAATCTCCAATCAGGCCCGGCGATCAAACCAACGGTTGATGTTGGAAACTTTCATAGTGCAGGATTAGAGTTACTACGTAGTTTAGCTCGTCTTCGCTAGCTAGCTAATCACCACATCACTCCCCTCCAAGACCAGAGGTTGATATCTTTGTGAGTCAGCTGTCTAAACTCTCTTATCTAAATATTCTAAGTACTCCCGATTCGATGGGTGCCTAACACTTAATGATAAACACAGGTAATGTTCAGTGCCCATCGATGGTCGTAAAATCGACGAAAACTTATTAAAGGCCAAAAAATTTTCTACACTGTCAAATGCACAAAGGCGTTAGTTACCACGAAATTTTTTTTTTCAAATATCCTACACTTTCGTCAGAGATTGGTTAACCTAGCTAATATTAAGAATTCACTTAAAAAATACACAAACAACAATTTATCTATTATAGGTTTAACACACGTCAACTACATAAAAGTGTCAACTGCCATTTCTCGAATGTTCAAATACTGGTAATTTACAGGCCAAGATATGTCATTAATTTATTGCAACTGCTATATAAAAATATAAACTAGACTATATAAAGAAAATAATCACTTTCCCGAGTCACCGAGTCGGTTAAGGTACTTATCTAGTCGTCGTACTTCGTCCTGTTAAGGAATAAAAATTTAGAAAAGTCTTCTTCGATTTTGTGAGTATAAGAAGTTGAGGCAATGGATGAAATATGGGAAAAACTTCGTAAATTTGGCTTAGAATACAGCGATTTACCGACTATGCTGTTAAACGTATCTATATTGTTGAGGGTCCTGACTGTTAATATAGATAATAATTATAAGAAAGGTAAAGTATAACAAAATTAACCATTAGAATAAAAAAATTCGTGAGTATTTTGAGGATGCTCGACTAGTTAGGGACCCGATGGCGGCCCTTTATCAAGGAGCGAAGTGCCCTGCAGCGACCGTGTCAGGCGGCACTCTCAGTCACGTCTCGGTATAATAAATACAAAATGAAAGAATTGCACAAAAAACAGACTAGCATAGAAGACCGAAGGGCACAGCTGTTGATTTCGAAAACCTTATAAGCTTGCATCGCTAAGGCAGGCCATGGTCGTTCCCATCCACTGCATGCAATAGTTTCCTTAAAATGAATTACTTAATAATTCTAGTAAAATTAAATGTAATACTAGGGCGCTACATAAGTTTCATCGTACTTAATGAATTTTTTTTTAGAAGTAGTCTCCACGTGCAGTCATTTATACAGGTATTTTATACGTCTAAACCAGAACACAGCCGCACATCTCCTCAAAAGTTCCGCATTGCTCTAAAACTTGCGTACCTTAAGTTGTTTCTTTACATACGGGAATAGTGCAAAGTCGCATGGCTACTAGCGGACTATAAGAAATGTCTCTCAGCAGTTTGGTTCCAGCTTGGTGCAAATAGTCCGTAGTTTTGCCGGTTCGATGTGCAAGGGTGTTGACTTGGTGCAAAGGTCAAGTATCGAGTCTTAAGTATTGTCGTTAATTTTTAACCGACAAAAAAAAGGAGGAGGTTCTCAATTTGACCTTAAATATATATTTTTTTTTTGTATTTAAGGCTTATTACTTGAGGTAAACATTCCTCTGTATACCATGCAGCAGTAACAGTCTTCCCTTTATCAAGCACAACTGTAAATAGTGAGGAATACTGTTTTTAGTTTTTTCTTAGTAAAAATACATCAACCGTTCTTTTCTTTACGGATCGGGACATCTTCACAGACGTCGGCGGTGGTTCATCTTCAAACACCCACTCTTTACTCTGGCATTTGAAAGTACAGCCAGGTTTCATCAGATGTTACAATCGAGTCCACAAAGTTAGCCGCCTTCAATTTTTTTTTTACTTATCACGAGACCAAGTCACACGCTGTTCCCTCAGTGAGTCAGTCATCAAGTGCGGTACCCAGAGTGAACAAAGTTTCCGTACGTCTAAATGATCGTGAAGAATCCGATAACCACTTGGTGCACTTATCTTGAAGGATTCCTCACTTCGGTCTTCAATATATCACACGTTGGTCTTCATCCAATAATTTTCGTACAGTCTCAATGTTCTTATCGGTAGTCAGTTCTATCAGCCTGCCGGACCTTGCATCATCGTCAAAGTTAAAATTAATTTTGCTTAGTTAAGCCACGATTAAAGTTATACAGTGTAATTTCACGAATGTCGTAAAGAGAGACCTGCCATTTTCAATTAAAAAAAAATTTAAAAATCAAACAAACGATTCCTGACCTCCAAATTTGTTTTTTTTTTAAATTACTTAGAGTTTATCGATATGACTTCAAATCACAATAATATGATATCTAGTTGACATATGACAAACTTATGTAGCGCTCTACGCATAAGACTTTGAATATTAGATTCGTTATTATGTATCTACGAAATAAAACATTAAAAGTAAATGATTTGACGACAGCAGACTATGACGTATAACATACGATGACACCACCGATTATATTTTAGAATAATAGGTATGTTATATTGTCCTCTCATTTCATTTACGCTTATAAGCAATGTAACCGTGTAAATGTGAAGACACAGTTAAGCGCGTTTACCGCCAAAAAGATACCGTTTGTCGTGTCACCTCGATTCGAGTGCACTTCCCTGACTGCCACAGCCAGCATCGGAATCCTTGGTGTCGATATATCGAGCGAAGTCCAGTTCCGCGGTCACTTGGAGGGTAAGGCCAAATTAGCCTCGAAGAAGCTTGGTGTGCTGAATAGATCGAGACAGTATTTCACCCCGGCCCACCGCCTACAACTTTATAAGGCGCAGGTTCGGCCGCATATGGAATACTGTTCTCATATATATGCAGGAGCACCCCAGTACCAGCTTCTCCCTCTTGACCGCATTTCACGGAGAGCGACTCGAATCATCGATTGCCAGGATATTTCAAATCGGCTTGACCCCTTGGCGTTGCGTAGAGATGTAGCTTCACTCTGCACTCTCTATCGCATGTATCATAGGGAGTGCTCCGAGGAATTGTTCGGACTTATACCGGCCGCAACGATTCGCCATTGTCCAACGCGACAAAACTTTCATCCCCATCACCTGGATAATTGGCAATCCACCACTGTGCGGTTCTCCAGAAATTTTTTGCCTCCTACTCCTATCTCAAAGGCCGGCAACGCACTTGTGACTCTTGAGTTGCAGGTGTCCATGGAGGTCGGTAGTCACTTACCATCAGGTGACCCGTCTGCTCGTTTGCCCCCTATAATATAAAAGAAAACCAGAAATTTGTAAAAAATATTTTGAAAAAGAGTGTCCTTGGAGTTTCTTGTCTGCTCTTCTCCATAGGATCTACTTATTAGAACAGGCAACTAGCTTCACGACTGACTTAGTCTGACTGACTGCTACTCCTGACAATTCAGAAATACCTATTATTGGTTTAATTGAAGTAAATGGTTCTGATTTTGATTTATTGATGTTTAAAGGTGTTTAATGGCACCAATCATTGCTAACCATCGGGTGGATGTCAAAACTTGTATAAAATATAACAATTTTGAACTTGTATTAAAGGAAACAGAAAACCAAACCACTAAATGACTCCCAAAATTGAGATGAATCTAATGACACCATATATGTTAAATTCGTTAAGCTATTTAAGCTGAAGAGTGTGTCAAAAATTACGCATACATGGATACATAAATAGAAGATCTGCTAGACATCACACTTTTAAATTCAGTTTAAAGGAAAAATGTCTGAAATGTTAAAATACTATAACTATATAATGGACTTATGATCTTCTTATCCTCAGGAATACCTTTGTACTATTACATCATTACCTTAGTGACAGCTGCCTGCTACTTCTACGTTTACTTGTTTTCTATGATGTGGTTTGTATTCTGGCGCTGTACCATCACTGGAGAACGAGTCGCAGCCATGATTATACTCTCCCTTGGGATCACCAGCGAAATTGGGAACCTTAAACTCATTTATATGTGCCTTCATATGTAAGTTATCAAGTCTTACTTACATTGTAACTTTAAAAACGTTTTGAAATCGATTAGATGTATAAATCGGACCTTAATCGTAGAAATATTTATAAGTCATTAATTCGGCGTTTCGATCAAATTGCTCTGCTCGTAATCACGAGTAAAACGGGAGCGATCTATACATATAATATACATACAAGTCACAAAAGCTTAAAAAATAGGGTAGTTTCCTACAGATAAAATTAATTACTTTTGGAAACCCCCACTGGTCGTCACTTCACCGGAGCTAACGGTGAAATGGTATGTCGGAATCGAACCGACTAAAACAACAGGTATTCCGTCGCAAGTGGGTCTATTGCAAAGGACCCGAGTATACCCTAAGAAGGAAGCCTCCGGGAACACTTGCAGAACTTGGCTGTCTCTTGGTCAGTAGGTGGCCACACCCTGGAGAAGGGGGCGTCCCGGCCGGCCCTTGCCCTCTTCCGGTTAGAGAGACGCGCGTGAATACGTCGCGCCATGGTCTCAGGATGCTTCTGCCCCCAAAATAAAATACTCTGTATACCTCGGAAAATTAAGATTTATAACATAAGAGATCTTAAAAAACAGATTTGTAATTATTTTCACAACTGGTATTATTTTTTTTTATCAAACATTAAAACTAAGATAGCACAAGTTGTTATATCATGCAAGTTTCTACAGACCTTGCCGTGTTTTTGCGTTGAATGAAAAAAAACTGATTTGGCTTCGCAACTAAATACCTTATTATTATTATTAAAATTCATTATTTTCCAGGAATAAAATTAAAAAAATAGCTAAAAATTTTTTGGCTTGTGACTCTCAAATAATACGTGGAAGTCGCTTTCATGTCAATTCGCTGAAGGGCTTGAGGAATGTGAAGAAACGCGCCATCGTTTACTGGATGATTCTTGTTGGCAATGGAATACTATACCTACTGAAACCCGCCCTAATGCCTGAAGGAATCTTCCGGAAAACCGTTATGTTATTTACGGTAAATATCAAATTATAGCTATTAGGATTCAAAATTTCTTGTTCTCTTATTGAATTACGTAAATTCTCCCCTCCCATTAATGCTATCGCTATGCTATCATCTTCTGTATCGTAGAGGCGCGTTCGTCGTGAACGAGTGCCATTGGTAGACCCTTTTCATCTTAGGACTGCGGGCTGCCAAACTCCGAACTTAAATATAGTAGTAATTTTCCTCGACTGTTTATATTTTAGAACAATATATTATATTGTCCTCACATTTTTTTGCGCTTACAGACAATGTTTCAAGTAACTTGTAAAAATACATGTAGAAAAAAGTTAAGTTTTGATACCTATTCCAGCAATAAATAGCTGAAATCTACTTTTTTTGTATTCTTTGTGTTTTTATTACAACAGGCTTGGAACCAATGTTTGTGTCACCAAATTACGAAATAGCATACCTCATGATGATTGGGAGCCTCTTCTTCATTTGCTACGTACCGGCTAATGTCACTGCTTTCCTCATCGTCATTGCTGGTTACACAGAATCACAGATGTTGGCTTTGAGTGAAGAAATGCTACACATATGGCCTGACGCAATCAAACGAGCTGAAACAGAAATGGAAGTCAGTAACATCGATGAACATGATCCTAATAACAAAAGAATAATCAATAAATACGTAGAAAGACGTCTGAAAGAAATAATTATTCGCCATGCCTTGTTAATAAATCTGTTTAGACAAGTTGAGGAAGTCTTTAGAGGAGCTTTTGCCACGGGGTTTATTTTATTAATTATCGGTATAATCACAGAGCTCCTGGGGAAACTAGAAAACACATACCTACAGATGCCTTTCGCTTTTATGCAAGTTGCGATGGATTGTTTCACTGGTCAGCGAGTGACGGACGCCAGTGTTGTGTTTGAACAGGCTGTGTACGATTGCCAATGGGAGAACTTTGATAAAACTAACATGAAGATGGTTCACATTATGGTGCAGAATTCGCAGAAAACCATGACTTTGTCCGCTGGTGGGATGGCCACGCTGAGTTTTAGGTGCTTAATGACAATCACCAGGGGAATATATTCTGCTTATACTGCTCTCAGGTCTACTTTAAATTAGGGCAAATACTTATTAATAAAAATAGAATAGAATTGAATATTGATTGCACCAACGGCATATTGCTTAAAATAAATACACAAAGTGGATTTGTACAGTGAATGTTAAAATGTTATTGTATAAGACTACAATGTTTAAAATATATATAAAATAAAGACTAGTATTATTTATATTTTTCTTTCTTTCTTTTTTACAAATACCTATTGCGTTAAGCAATTATTAAACAATAGGTGCTTAATGCAATAACTCAAATCATAACTTCCTAGGATTTTGTGCCTATATATTGGTTCATCTAATAAATTCCAAATAATTCTTACTCATAGTTATACCAGCTATGGGTAGGTATGGTTGCTGAAATTTTTAGCTTTTTCACTGATTACTATCGTATGTATCCAGCTGGAAGTAGATTAGTAATAGGTATATGTATAATAATTATTTATTACGAGCAAGTCTTGAATATTTACAAAAACCATCCGTTGGGAATTTGCAGTCGTAGGCTAGCCCTTAATGCTGAAGAATGGCATTCAGTCTATTTAAAAGTGAAATTCTCCTTCAAATACGTTGCAGAAAATTAAGAATAATATTATTTTCATTTAATTACAAGCAGTTGCTTATGCTCTTCATATTATTCTAAAAAAAATACATCATATTCTTCTTTTTCTTAAGATTGTTATTCTATTCTTCCTATTTTGTCTAAAGTTCTAGACCTTATTGGCTTTACCATATACGTTCTTTTATATTCTTTTTTTATCTCTCAAAAAAAAACCCAATGTTTGTTAACCCAACATTAAATCCTTTATACACAAGTAATTTGTTTATTTGCTATTGTTTATGTTTTTTTTTGTGAGAAGATAAAGAAATTCCAAAAATCCTAGTTAGGAAAAAAGCTGGGCCAACATCCTAATTAATAGTATAAATGCGATTGTGAGTTTGTTTGATTGTTTGTTACGTACGCTTCCACACTTGAAAAACTGAACCGATAATTTTGAAATTATTGATTCAGTTTTGTAAAACCATACCACTGGGTACTTCTCATCCGGACAAAAGTACTGTAACCGAAGGCCTAAATCTAGATTAAGGTGAGGGAAGCCGGACAAAAGCTAGTAATTAATGTAATTTACCAAAAACAGAAAAAGATAATAATTATAGTTCAGTAAAACTAAAAAAGAACGCTTTAATGGCAAAGTGGAAAATATCAACGTCATTAGACCATCCTTACTAAGCCCAATATGTTGGACTCGTCAAAACGAATCATATGAGCCCAAACTCGGGGGGTTTACTAGTAGCCACTGAAGAGTTCCACTATCCACCTCCTCGCTCCATCATCAGATCAACTCCAAGAGGCCAAATTATAGTATTGTCATCTAAGTAAGCTAGTTAGTTAATTAAGAGTGAAGCTAATAAAGCTAAAAAAAAAAATAGGCAATCATGGGACTGATGACAGAAGTGAAAACTTAAACGAAACGACGAACTTAAAACGTCACACTAGCAGGTTGGTGACATTAATTAATAAGGAGGTGACAGAACTCAATGTTTAGATTAGCGCCCTCTGGTGGATTTATATATGTATTGTTAGCGTGACGGTCACGAGTTCAGTACTTTTTTCCCCATAACAAAAGCGCACAAACGTGCCTAGAGAAGTTTTCACTTCAAAAATATTAACATTAGCTCATTACGTACCTATAAAACGACATACCTTCCTTTTAAACACCTAGAAAATCAATACAGTTGAAACTTCTAAATATTGGAAATTTAATAACATTCCATAAAGGGCATACAAACCGTCTATCGACATATGTATGTACATATATTGATTAGACAAACGTCCGATTGCATCAGTACATGAACATTGTACATCCAGCTCAAACATTTCTGAATCATAATGTTTACTGATTGCACACGCTTGAGTTTCGAACAAACACTAAATTGAATTCTTTAGTATTTACCATACCGTTGCTGACATCATAATCTAGCTTTAACAACATATTCAAAAAATTTTGATTATTTTTTTTTACTAAACACAATAATTCACAATTACCTTCAAGTTACTGCTTCAACCTTATTTCTAATCGACCGTTCGTTAAAGAAGGTTGTTAATGTATTTAAGTTGATAGTACATAGGTAGGTACTTTTAACCACGATGGATACGTCATCATAACATAAGGAAAAAGAGCTGCAAATAGGGATGAGCAACATTGATAAAGTGTCGATATATCGAAGTATGCCAAAAAGCTGGAAAGAAGGTGGAAAGTTTGCTGTGTCACTATTTTCTTATTATAATTTGACTATGGTCACATTTATATACGCATAAAGATACTTCAACGTCAATAAGACGACGATAACGAAAAGCTGAAATATGTAGTACCTAATTACTGATCGTGAATCGCGCAATGAAAGTTTAAGGCGCTTAGTATGTATAGTATACAACTTTCCAACATCAACCATTAAGCCATGAGCCGCCAGGTATGATCACCTAAACTTAGGAGGGTCCGACACCTCCTGCAAGAGACTCTATGTCGGAATCGTGCGGGTCCATTGCCTTATATGGGGCGCCAATAGGGGCGGAGACCCTGACTGCCCACAATATTGCCATACTGCGGCGATCGCAGCGGGCGATGGCCGTCAGAGTCATAAGAGGATACCGTACGATATCCTTCGAAGCGGCGAGTCTCCTAGCCGGTTCTGCCCCTTGGGACCTAGAGGCGAAAGTCCTTGCGTCATTATACCTTTGGCGCAAGGAGGCACTAGAGCGGAACCTGTGACCCGCGCCTCGAGAAATAGAGGCGCAACGGTTCCAGCTCCGCCAGGTCCTAATAACCGAGTGGAAAGAACGACTTGAGCGACCAAGCGCAGGGCACGCAGGGACCAGACGATTGGCTGGAGAGGTGACATGGAAGCCTCTCCTACCGGTTGACACAGGTGCTCACCGGACACGGCTGTTTCGGTAAGTAGCTGTGTCGCATAGGCCGAGAGCCAACGTCTGCGTGCCACCACTGCGGAAGCTGTCACGAGGATACTGCACTCCACACTCTAGTGGAGTGCTCAGCGTGGACGCAACAGCGGTACGACCTCGTGACGGCTATTGGTGTGGGTAGCCTCTCGCTAGAGACCATGGTTCTGTCCATGGTCCAAAGCGAGAGTGCGTGGGATTCCGCGGCCTCGTTTTGCGAGGAGGTGATGTTGGCCAAAGGCGGAACGGGAACGGGAGAGAACAAGCGCTCCCATCCCGCAAAAGACGCACCAGGCGCCGGAGAGCGCTGAAT
The DNA here is from genome assembly GCA_963859945.1 of Euplagia quadripunctaria. NCBI lineage: Eukaryota > Metazoa > Arthropoda > Insecta > Lepidoptera > Erebidae > Euplagia > Euplagia quadripunctaria. The sequence goes on along the minus strand of OY982572.1, from coordinate 1,822,033 downwards.
GATCTCCGTCCTCCATGAGCGCTGGCCTGGGGGTAGCGGGTTGGGCTAACCGTTACCCCAGCAGAAGCAGGCCTGAGACGGTGGCGCGACGGGTTCCGCGCGTGCCTCTATTATCTGGAGGGGGGGTAGGGCCCCCCTATTGCACGGTGTGGTCGCCTGGTGATCAGAAGGCCAAAGTCTGCAGGGATTCTCGGAAGCTTCCTTCCTAGGGTATCCCAGGTCCCCTGCCATAGACTCACTTGTGACGGAACACCGTGTGGTTTTAGTCGGTTCGAGTCCGACATACCACTTCACCCTCGGTGAGGTGATGACCCGTGGGGGTTTCCACACGATAAAAAAAAAAAAAAAAGAAGGTATGATCACCTAGCCTGATCAGAGGAACCTCCCTCTGTACTGATAATGATGTATTTGTACACTCTACATGACTGTATTGTATAATAAAGAAATTTGCAATTTTATACCAAACTTGGTTTGGATCCAATTGTGAATATTCCCAGAATAGTAGTCACAATCGTACAATAACCTGCGATTTTTTAAATTATATTTTACAAACTTAAAAACTTTCTAAAATAAATTTATTAATAAAATAAGTACGGTATTCCAAAATTAAAAATAAAACACATCGATAAATGTTGGTCATCCCTAGATGCAAAGTTCAAATGAATATAAAATCTACTACCATTACTGCCGATAAAATGTCGACTTTATTAAACGATTACTAACCTACTTTCAAGTTATGAGATATACTTGTAATAATACCGTTAACATTAAGCCTTTCTTTAAAAAAATACAAATTGCAATTGATATCGAATGCCTAGTATCAGAAAGATACAATAATATATTTAGAATATTAAACGATAAAACTCAGGTTTTAGATTGTCTACTAAAACACCTCAAACTTACTTACTTGTCCACTGAACCTAAGACAGATTTGAATTTAATTAAAACTGCATTTTTAGAACCTGCCTACTCGGGTTAGACGATACACGAACCTTCTAACAGACGAAATGTCAATAATATGATACAAAATGTTGCAAGACCTTCAAAAGTTCAACTTGAATCACTGCGACCTACCAACAATGCTGTGGAATGTGGCCGTTGGTTTGAGAGTACTTACTCTGAACATCGACAGCAAGTATGACAAAGGTAACTCATTATCTTAACTTAAATAGAAAATGTAATCCTTATTGATATGTATGCAAAGACTGCTTTCCGACTGCTTTTCTTTAACTATATAATAACTTTAATATATACAGTGACCATAAATACCTGTCCTTTTTTTCGTAATCAAACTTCCCGGTAAAATCCAGCCGATCGTACAACGAGCGAACGAGAATCATAAGGCATCTTCGACGTCAGACCTGTTGCCATGAGAGACGCGAGGCCTTAATGTTAGGCCTATCCAAGGTTTTTCGCGGAGGAAAGGGAATTCTGTTCCTCTCTCGAGACACAAGCATACCAGTTTCTCTGACTTTTTGATTGCCAGAATTGGTAGACACTTAGATCACAATTTTTTAGACGTACAGCAGCCCCGCTCTCATCCGTTGCCGGTCAGGGTAACGGCTAGGACCAAACGAAGGTCTGTGTCAGACCATGTAGGTCTACCACTAGCAATAAATAAAGAGGCAATGAACCCGTACATCTCCTCACAGCTTTTCAACTATATCCTCTACTATATGAATGAATACAAGAGCTGAAAAACGAGAGTGGTCCAAAATATGGGCTCCCCAAAACCATGTCGAGATCTAATTAAATCCTATTTATTTTAATATATTTCTTTCTATTCCCCAACTCCGTTACCCTAGGAGAATTGTTCTGGAAATGATAAGTCTGTTTCTGACAACCATAACCTAAAGTGAATCTCAATTTTTCTGAATCATTTTTAATCATCACCTTACCAAGTGTGTCTTCTCCAGGTATCCCAATCTATTTCTATCTTCTGACTCTGACGTCGGTACTTTGCTACTTCTATGTGTACCTGATAAGCATGACGTGGTTAGTGGCTGTTCGATTCCCGCAGACCGGTGACCTGGTTGCAGCAATGATCGTACTGTCTCTTGGTATCTCCAGCGAGATCGGGAACCTTAAGCTGTTCTATATGTTTATTTATGTGTAAGTTAAAATATATATAGCATAGCGTTAAATGGTGTTCTTATACTTTTTAGTCTAACAAGAAAGTTACATTTATGCACAATTATGTGCAGACAATTCTATCACATTGTCATCATTTAGTGAATAACTGGATAATATATTATATTTACTTCTTAAAGGTATTTTCTCACTATAGTTTTTCTCCTAAAATGTTAGCGACAAGATAAGGAAAATAGCGGATGACTTCCTAAAATGTGACAAGCAGATTGTGTCCAGCAGTCGGTACCAAAGCAACCTACTTAAGAAACTGAGAGTCGTTAAGAAACGAGCTATCATCTACTGGATGGTGCTCATGGTCAATGCCATCTTGTACCTCTTGAAGCCCATTTTTATGCCCGGGAGAAACTTACCAGAAAATAATTTTGTTATTTATGGTAAATATTGCAATCACATTGCTTAATTATCTTCTTTAATAGAAATTGTCACCTAAATCAAAGAGTGAACCTCTTTGATTTAGGTTACAATTTTTCATCTCAATCTCATCTTATACTCGTACCCAATATGATTAATCGTCTGATTTAATATGACCCTATAGACGTCAAACATTTTCCCTGTTTGCACAGGTCATTTCAATTAATTTGTGCGATTATGGAACTAATCCATAGAAAAAAGGACTTTAATTTGTTTTCCAAATTTTCAAATGTACCACACATTATTCATATTTTGGCCAAAACAGTAATCTGATTTATTAATAACATTTCAACGAAAAGATTTTTTATTTATACAGATCTGTAAATGATTTCTTTGGAACCGATTACAATTTAATTAGTGTAGATTAATCAAGAACCATGGCCTATTATTTTTATGGAACATCTACAGCACAGGATATTGGTATTGGTGTAGGGCTCTGTTTTCCCATTTAGACTCATAGACGGTCCATTATGCGTTCAGATAGGCTGACTAGTTGAGCCAGCCTAGCTCCTTCAGAAGCCTCCTGGGGCGTTCGCAGGCTTCTACGAGCAATCTCTCACCCGTGAGAATACTTGCCCGTTGTGTGGCCACTCCCTCGCACTCCAGGATAACGTGGGCGGCCGTTTCCTCGTTAAGATATCCTCGGCATAGAGGCCTGTCTGTCGCACTGATGGTGAATAGGTGCCGGTTTAGGGCTAATGGCCCGTAATGGTTCCTACAACTATTCTGATGTCGAGCCGGTCAAGACTGAGCAGTCTGCAAGTTAAACGTGGTGAGACCTCCGTCAGCACCAGTTTAGACTGCCTACAGCCTAGTGTGCCGGCCCAACGACCGTTGTAGGCTTCACGAGTCCGTTGCCTTACCCATGAGCGAAGTTGATCCTGCCACTGACGTTACAGATCCCTTCCTTGCCAGCTCATCGGCGGCGTCGTTCCCGAATGAATTACTATGCCCTTTGATCCATTGCAGAATTACCGCATTGGCAGAGGCTAAACGCTCTAGCGTCTGGTGGCATTCATAAATGAGACCGGAGTTCATGGTGTTGCCCTCCAGGGCCCTTAAAACGGCCATACTGTCTGACAGTATACGGATGTTGTACTCCTTTATGCCTTTTGACATGACCGCAGTCGCGGCGTAAGTTATTGCAACACACTCGCATTGAAATATGGAACTGTGTTGACCAAGCGCCAGTGATATTTTTATATATTTAAATTTTGTGAGAAAACTCCGGCTCTAGACCCTTCCCACTTCGTGTATGCCAGATTAATCTCGGTCGTTTTCAAATAGTTATATTTGATACTTCCTCTCGAAGATGTGTTATTTCGGGATCCTATCATAGCATGGGGCAGCGATTGATTCCATAATTTGATATGGGGACCCTCTCGATTATACCACAAACCTAAAAATTTAAGTCATGTCATATTATAAGATGGCTGCCACAGCTGCCTCCTGTAGTATATACAGGTCTAGTGGGGCTAGATCAAGAGCCACCTCAACGGCAGTTGCGGGAGTTGTGCGCAAACAACTAATGACGGCAGTACATGCTACTCTCTGGAATTGCTGCAGTTTGTTTCTAACAGTGCTTAGCTCCGTTTTCTGCCACCAGGTAATAGCACCGTATGTGATGACAGCACAGGATAGTTATTTCTTTAGTTTTTTATGCATAGTACATGATATATGGGTTGGATTTGACACCAAAGGCCAAACTGTGCCTAAGTTCAAAAGCGAAGAAAGAGCTGATACCATGTCTGTGTCAAAAGATTTTTCAAAGTTTCAAAGATGATTAGTGAGTTAGTGACTGAGTTATTAGATAAGTTGTAGACTTTCTCGTGTTTTTATTAAAAGGTATGTAATAAAATAAAATTCTTTTTATTCTTGCAGGACTGGAGCCACCGTTTAAAACACCATATTTTGAAATAAGTTGGGTCATGATGGCATTTGGCGTCCTCTACACATGCTACGTGCCAGCGAGCGTAACAGCATTCCTAATAGTCATCGCAGGCTACACAGAATCTCAAATGACAGCCCTCTGTGAAGAAATGGTTAATTTATGGCCTGACGCTATCAGAAAAACTGAAGAAGAAATAAATGCAGAAAATTTTCATATATACAAAGTAAAATATAATGTAATCATCAACAAACACGTTGATAAACGTCTAAAAGAAATTATGGCTCATCACGCGATGGCAATAAGCCTCTTTCGTAATGTTGAAGATGTATTCAGTGGTTCAATAGCCATTGGTTTCGTCCTACTGATACTAGGATTTATAGCAGCACTCCTGGGAAAGCTAGAAAACACATACTTGGAGATGCCTTTTTCACTTATTCAAGTTGGAATGGATTGTTTCGCTGGTCAGCGAGTGATGGATGCTGGCGTAAAATTTGAACGGGCGGTGTACAATTGCCACTGGGAAAACTTTGATAAAGCTAACATGAAAATGGTTCAAGTCATGGTGCTAAATTCACAGAAGAGCATGACATTGTCTGCTGGTGGCATGGCTACATTGAGCTTTAGCAGCTTAATGGCTATTATAAGAGGAGTATATTCTACTTATACGGCTCTTAGGTCAACGGTAAACACTTAGGTAAAACATTGTAAAATTTTCGATCAAAACTAAAGTCAATATTCAGAATTTTTCACTTTACAATTGGTAGTTAGTCAAAAAAAGTTAATCACTCAGTTTTGAGAGAGGTGACTGATGCAAACCAAACCGTAGCACCCACACTATGAGCTTGAAGCGAATGAACCGTACCGCATTAACGGCTCATTCAGATTCAGACCGCAGTGTTGTCAGTGGGTTTCATCTACTATTAATCTGTTATCGATACAAGCATGGACATTACCCATTCACAGTCTACTGCAGGTCATAGCGAATCCCATCCAACAGTGACCGCACTTAAGGTCACATGATGCGCCTATTTTCATACCAGTTCACCAACGAGCAATTTGGGAGGAGGAGATATCAGTCTCGAACCGAGTTTCCCAAATCATCGAACCGATGCTTATTGGGAAATTTGATTATTTTCTTCCACTGTATTCATTACCTGATGATGATTGTATTGTTACAGAACCTACCGAAATTTCTACAATTTAACAATAGTTCTAGGTAATAGCACAATAGTCAATTCAACACCTAGATTAATTGTATTTTCAAACGACACAGCAACCTGTAATTATTTCGTTTGGGAATATTTAACAACGAGCAGCTGTAGACCAATGTTGTAACACCTAACACCGCTCTGACAACATAATTACCAGCAGGTAACAATTAATACCTTCTTCACACATCCCTGTTAATTAATATTTACTCTGTAATTAGTTACTATGTTGATGACTTTATTGTAGGTTTAGAAACATTATATCGTTTTGGGTAACGGGTGAAACTGGTAGCATTGTGATTACCTTTACCAAGTGGGTATACGAATATTTTTAAATTCCATTCTTATAATTTTAATTGTTTTGTGATACTATGGAAAATTATGCTGCGATTATATGTCTTATGGTGCTGGTCTATACCTGCATCGCTATTTAGTCAAAAATTGAAGATTTAAAATTTAACTAAATCACAAATTGTCATTGATATTTTTGTCTCTTACTTTGCTAAGAAGGCAAAAGGATTTATAACATTTCTAACTCTTTCTAATTAAATTCATTACAGGTTCTAAGACAGTTTAACTTTCGCTGGGGTTAGCCGAGCGTCACGCTCAGTGTTTTTGCTGATCACTGTTGCTGATCTTGGTGTACAGAAGCCAGATTATTTTACTTCTACTATTGCTAATAACGCCTTATGGTTATTTAAAAACGGTATAAGCAAAGCTATAAAGATTCACATTATTTTTTATCATGATTTTAAATATTTCGTACTTTGCAAGAAGAAAGTTTAGTTATTAACTGTAAAAAAATAGTAAACAAGACTGTGGAATTTTCTAAACTTAAATACATTGACAGACATCCTTTTTGACTTTCAGACCGGCCTTGATAAAATCCCAAAATCAAGTATAATTTATGTAATTAATAAAGAAGTGCGTAAAATTTAATTTTAGTTCCTTACTACAACATGTGGGATTTACTACGTAAATTCGACTTAGATCACTGCGACCTACCAACGATGCTGTGGAACGTGGCTGTTGGGCTAAGAGTGCTAACTTTGAACATTGACAGCAATTATGATGAAGGTAATCAATCACACATTGATTCCAGCCACAGGGCAAATACAAAAACTCACTACATCAGCAAAATATACTAATAATAATTTAATAGTAGTCACAAGAAAGTATAATTCGTATTAACTAGATTGTACAATACAATACAATACTCTTTATTGTACACCACGAGGAACAGTTTAAAACATTTACAAAGACAAAAAAAAAATGGTACAAACGGCGGTCTTATCGCTAGTTGCGATTTCTTACAGACAACCTTCCGATGGACAGATGCAATGGATTTGTGTATAGTACTTATAGTGTAGTGTAGTGTAGGTAGTGTAGTGTAGTGTAGTATAGTTTAGTATAGTATAGTATTTAAAAAAATAACAGATTTTTGTACCTAAGTCACTTAAATTCATGATAAGAATAGAACAATACTCAAAAAGTGAAAAACGTATTTAAGTGCTTAACATTCTAATCAAAACTAATATTATAAATGTGAATGTGAGTTTATTTGTTTGTTTGTTAAAGTTTTATGCCTAACTTCTAAACCAATCGTAATGACATTTTGCTTACATGTTGCCAGGGATATAGAAAAGGACATAGGATACCTAACATTCAGAAAAAAAGTACTACTTCCGAGAAATGTAAAAAAAACTTATGCGAGCGGTCAAAGCCTAGTAATCCTCTGAAGTGAAGTAGAAGCAGCAGTAGTGTAGTTGAGGCCTTTCCTAAGACACTAACCATCAACTGAATCTTTTAATTTCCAGGCATACCATTCTACTACTATCTTCTCACTTTTGTGACTGCCGTTTCTTATTTCTACGTGTTCCTCATCTGCATGATATGGTTCGTATTTATCCGTTGCCGGCAGACTGGAGACTTGGTTTCCGCTATGGTGGTACTATCTCTGGGTATTTCCAGCGAGATTGGGACCGTCAAATTGTTTTACATGTTTATTTGTGTGTAAGTATCACACCAATGGTAGAAGTACAAGTAACTATCCACCATTTGTTACTTAATTTTTTTTTTTAAAGATTACTAGTAACGTGGGTCACACATTACTAGTAATCTCGTTAACCCCTCCAGCTAAGCTTAACGCTTGTGTTAGGAGTGGGTTCACGACGGTAGTGCATTGGGTGGGGTTCGAACCCGCAACCACTTGATCGCAAATCCGACGCCTTAGCCATTACGCTACCGCCGCTTAGTTTGATTTGAATTGACCTAGTCATTCTGAAAAAAATCATCGTAAATACTTTTTTTTAAACGAAAAAAACACCATGAGTAAGCTATAAGGTTTTAGTTAGTTCTGAAATGTGATTGAAAAACAATGAATCTCTGCATTTCCACCTGACAGTATCCTGTTATCGATGTTCGTGAGACTTTGCAATCCGTAGCTAACAGTGCTACGATCTTGTTCAGTAACTATTTCAAAACTCTCACCAGTGACAAGATAAGGAAGATAGCAGACGACTTCTTGGAATGTGACGCTCAGACAGTACTGGGCAGCCGGTTCCAGGGCAACTTACTTAAGGCGTTAAGGGTCGTCAAGAAACGAGCCCTTTTATATTGGACAGTGATTGTGGGTAATGGAATCTTGTACCTTTTGAAACCCGTTGTAATGCCGGGTAAAAATCTACCCGAAAATCACTACGTCATTTATGGTAAGTGTCATATTTTGCAGGTCAAGCTGTGGTACGTTTGTTGTTAAAAGAAAAGCGTCCCCTTCTGTTTTATATCGGGTGCTAAGCTCCCGAAAACGTTGTCCCAGACAAGAGCTAGACTTGGTGAAGTTTGATCATTTTGCAGTGACAGACATGCACAATTAAAAAAACGTAAAAGAAAATTATGAGCTTTTCTTTGAGTAGTCATTATTATTCGCCTTAATAGAATAGTGAATAAGATTAGATGTTCAATGTAAATACGTATCTATTTTTCATTTTTATCAACTATTTGGTGTCCAGCAAGGTTTCATCGCAATCGGTTCAGAAGCTTTTGCGTAAAAGAGCAACAAACATCCATACAACCTCACAAACTTACACGTTTATCACCCACTACCACCAGTATTGGTCTTTCCTTATCACAGTTTAATAATGCAATGTATTAATACTTCCAGGATTAGAACCTATGTTTGAAACCCCTAACTACGAAATAGCGTGTGCTATGATGTCGGCTGGTGTATTCTTTATATGCTACGTGCCAGCTTGCGTCACAGCCTATCTCATAGTCATTGCAGGATACACTGAATCACAACTTCTAGCTTTGAGCGAAGAAGTTGTTCAAATTTGGCCCGATGCTGTCAAGAATTCTGAAGCAGATATGAACGTTGTCAATTTAAAAGAGTGCGAAGCAAGTAATAAAGTATTAATAAATAAACACGTTGAAAAACGTTTAAAGGAAATCATTACCAGACATGCGTTAGTGAAGAACCTATTTTTCAAAGTTGAGGATGTATTCAAAGGAGCAATAGCTATGGGTTTCCTTCTTCTCGTACTTGGATTAATCGCAGAACTCCTTGGGAAGCTTGAAAATACATACCTCCAGATGCCTTTCGCTTTTATGCAAGTTGCCATGGATTGTTTCACTGGTCAACGAGTGATGGATGCTAGTGTTGTGTTTGAACAGGCTGTATATGATTGCCAATGGGAGAAATTTGACAAGGCAAATATGAAAATGGTGCTTGTAATGCTGCAGAGCGCTCAGAAGACTATGACATTGTCTGCCGGCGGTATAGCTATGTTGAACTTCGCTTGCTTGATGTCTATCACAAGGGGAATATATTCTGCTTACACTGCTCTCAGATCTACGTTTTAACTATTATTGATTAGCAAGCAAAACTGTATCTATGCTCTTAGAGGCAGAAACAGTCATATGGTAGACACGCATTATACTAAATAACATGTTATTGTTCATTGACTTAAGCCTTTCTTTTTTTGACCACTTAACCTAAGGCATGGATCTAAGGGTTTTTAGAACCAATTTTTTGCGTTCACTTTTGTAACTAAATGTACATTATTCGTAAAAGAATGTTTAGGAGGAGGTTCACCGAAAACATCAATTCTAGTCAAATGACAAAATGATGCAATCCTATCAGATAAAACCGTCTAAGGGTCAGTCAGATTGACCGGTAAACTTTAAATTAACTTAGTATATTAGCGTTTACTTAATTTTAAGCAAAATTTTTGAGCATTTTTTAAATGTGAATAAATAAATTATAGCTTGAAAAACTAAAAAAACACTTATTCACTCAAACACCAATTAAAAATTTAAGTAAGAAAGCGTACCACTATCCACTTCGCGGCTCCCTCATTAGAACATCGTTAAATCTGTTGGACTAGTCAAAACAAATAAATCAAATGAGCCCAAACTCGAGAGGTTTACTATTAGCCACTACTAAGTTCTACTATCCACCTCCTGGCTCTATTATCAGATTAGCTCAAGATGCAAAATTATACTATTGTCATCCGAATTACATACATACAAAGTTTCATTTTGATACGATAATTAGAAGTAGGTTAATATTTACATCCAAGATTTGTTTTATGTAAACAAGTGAAGCTGGTAAAAATGTTAACCTTATTCCATTAAAATAGAGCTGAAAATCGTAAGATGGACTAGATTGATTATATAGTGGCATACGATTTGCTAATGCAATAGCAGGGGTACAGAACAGCCCACGTAACCTCTATAACATGGTTTTTTCATTGGCCAGCATAACTTGAGCTGTCATTGTATAGACTTACTTACCATGACAGGTAATTACATATACTAAACGCGTGTAATTTCATTAAGCCGTTTTCACGTAATTTTGCAAATTTGTAAGACACATTGTTTAAAAATTTTAGCTTTCTGCAGCACTTCTTCTATGTATAAGCTGTAAATATTCACGTTACTACGTTCACGAAATTTTCTTAAAAAGGGGTACAAAGAAATCTCTTCATATATTAATATAATGATAAATATTGGCTCGTCTCCCTTTACATGAGATCCTCCATATACTTAAGGCCATATGCGTTCTTGGTTGTTTGAACAATTTTTTCCCTGACCCAAATAACTCCCCTGGGTACACAATGAGATATTACTAATCTCCACAGTACTTTAACAAATACAGAGATGTAAAAACAATCCACTCTCAAATGCTCTTCGATTTAAAATTTAATTGGCAAATAACCCTGTGCTAGTTATGCCACACTCTAACTCATTACAAAATAATACAATAATTTATTTAAATATTGAAGAACTTGCAATGAGTAGTACTCTACCTAGCAGAATTTTAAGTCTTCTTTCTGTTACAGTTAGAATACAGTCCAAGCCGAATCCTAGCAATAATTAAGAAGGTGTCTATGACTGCCAGGGCTGTCAATCAACTACTTGTGAAACAATTGGTCTTTAAACTTGGCCGTAATAGAAATAAAAGAAAAACTAAGACAACTTAATTTATTTTAACTTTTTCTACCACTACACAATAGGCCCAAATGCACATGTCGACATTACTGATACAATTACTTCTGTAGACAATCTCTTCGCCGTACTTGTATAAGATGTCCGGTTATGGGCCGCAGCGCGATATCCACTTTTAACTGCATATTGTCGGCTTCAGAAATAAACTCCAGTTCTCTGACACATTGTGCAATCACTGTCTTTACTATCGCCATAGCATATTTTTTACCTGCAAAGAGCTTTAACTCAAACCCAACTCCAAGCAAATCCTACGAAGGCTTTTCTCCTGCAAGCAATTCGCTCGAACTATTTCATAAAATGTTTCTGTATTGTTACATGCACGTTTCACCAATTAGGTGACGATCCCATATACTAGGAGGTAAACCTATTGCCATCACGTAGTGCATATATTTTATTATTTTTTTATTTTAAAAGATTTTTCATTGATTAAAGCTTCTAAAAACTTTTTTTTTATCTGACAACGCCAATGACGTTTTTTGCCATAGACACGTTTGCATGTGGCCAGTACATGACCATTAGGTTTAGGTAGGACCTTTATGCTTTGCTAAACCTTACAACTTTATCAGTTAATTTTTTTTTTAATTCAAAGAGTAATATTTTTACTTGCTAAATTGAATATTATTAAAGTATGATAGACTGATTTTGGCATATTTTTAACAGAAGGCGAAAAAATAATATTACTTTTTTAATATTATCAGATACTTTCAGTGGGCCCTACGATGTGTATGTGTATGTGTGATGTTCACTTAGAACTCGTGAAAAAATAAAAAAATCTACGCCATAAAAGTAAGAACTAAGTGTATACATTGGCAATTATACACTTACTCTATTTTAATTTTAAATGGGAACAGTAATACAAAACATTTCAAACCGCAACTGAAGTTGGCTTTGCAGCCAATCCCCGTGCACATTTGTGGCCTCTAAATCTAACCATCTTCCATTATCTTTAACGACCATCACTACAATCAACTTAAACAACACACATTGATTTTATTGTACTTAATTTAATTTCTGTTTTTCTGCAATTTTTATCATATGTTTTACAATTAAAATCACTAACGGCATGAACATGGTCGTTTTTGCTATTTAACGATAATTGTAATAGGAACGTTGGATTTTACTTAGTTAAATACATATATTGCGCTTGATGATATCAATGTTTGAATTTTGTTTTAACATTACAAATTCTAAAAAAAAGTATAATTTTGCTGTACTTAAGAGGTGGCAGCAAAGGGAACGGGAGAAGACTGCTCTACAGTCCAGCAGAAGAAAAAGAGGAGCGCGCAATGATCTGTGACCTCTATTAGGGGTAGAGGGGGGTGGTGTGCGTGGGGCTGCCCGTAATCTCTCAAAGGGCTTTTGCTCTCCACAGTGTGGCCACCTACTGATTAAGAGGCGGCCAAGGTCTCCAGAGGTTCTCGGAGCCTCCTTGTTAGGGTATACCCGTATCCCCTGCAATAGACGGAATAGACCCACTTGTAACAAAACACCGTATGGTTTTATACGATTCGATTCCGAGATACCACTTAAAAGTTTAGATCCTAGTTTAGGTGAAAGATGATGTCCCGTGGGTATCCACACGCACACACATAAAAATAGGCTTTGCTGTACTTGTACTGGAAAAACTAAGATCATTTTCCCTTCGATAATTCTTTGATTCTTAAGAAACTTTTGTTATTTTACTTACCACAGGAGTTAGCAAAATTACCACGTCACAAATAAACGAGGATGTCCCAGCTGGCTACAGGCTGGCATACAGGCTAAACAACACCGGTGTTATTGGCCGTTATTAAACTCGTTGATAACACGAGCAGTCCTTATAAGTATTTGCCCTTACCTATGCAGGCTCTTCTACCGTAGCTGAAGGCCAAAAACGAAGCAGTATTCCCAGGAGGCTGGTCCCCGAGCCATCGTTCAGGGCGATATAAGGAAGCATCCTTCCCCCAAACGCGGACTGACCGACCGGCACCCCAGCCATTTATAGCACAAATTGTACCTTTAGGTATGATAAACGATTCTAAAACAACACATAAGTAGATGAATTTTTTAGATTTTGATTTTCTGTAAAAGTAGTTAAGTCTCCTTCAAGGAGGTTACTTAGGTCCTTACATTCTATGCATGCTAGGCTATCAGTGTTGCAGATAAATATAGTTTAGTATTCTTACTTATTCTTTATGAATAAAAAGAAAAATAGACAATTGGTGTTGGCAAAAAGTTTCAGATTAAAATTTCGAGGCTTACTAATAACCACAACGCTACGAACTAGATATAAGCACAATCCTAACATACGCATTTAACTTTATACAACAACAAATTAAGTTAAATGACGTTAAGTTTAAACAAATCTAACGTCGATAAACCTTTGTGACTATTCCGTATACTGTGTAGTACAAATACTCACTAATTTGTAAATCCTTGTCTGCATACCGCATGACTCCCGGCGCGGGCGGGAACATGCGTAGCGTCTCATTGATGACTGCTTCAAGATATTTCATCTCTGAAAGGTCTTCTTTTGTCACTGGACGGGTGCTGTCACCAAATATAGATTTTATCCTAAGTAGAAAATAAAATTTGTCAAACTTTTACGAAGTAAAGAGAAGTAACATATAGGCTTTCATCACAGTTAACTATATATAGCTCTTAAAAGCCCATCCAGTTATTTCTCAGACACAGTCTAACGTCAGGAATTTAATCCATATGTACAACTAGTCTTTTCTACCCTTAAAATCTACAATCTTAAGAGTAAAAGATTCTGGACTAATGAAAATGGCTATGAAATGCACAAAAAACAATAAAAAGCTATCAAAAAATGTTACAAATAAGATATTTCTGGTTTCAATCCTAATAGTGATCTAATACAAAGCCTTTGTGGAGTAACGCGGAGGATCCTCTAATCAGACTAGGTGACCATTTCTACCAGCAATTGATCTTAGAATTTTTATTGCAAGATATAGGCAAGGTCAATAGTTATGAAATAATTCCACTTCATTTTGAAATGCCATCTAAATTAATAAAAAAATGATCTATTGCAAGCAATCATTTGGTAAATAATAAGTATTACTCACTCCGCGTATAGCTTGTCCTGCACCCTTGTTTTACAACCAATTAGAAGCAGAGTATAAAACATCGTAGAGGCAACCGTCTCCTGTCCTCCCACTATGATTGTGTCCACCTCTGACTTGATCTGTTGCTCTGTAAGACTAGGGTCTATATCTCTCAAATCTAACAAAATATCCAGGAATGCCTTGAATTTTGGTTCTTCTAATTCTAAAATGTATATTTTTCTTATAATATTTATTACTGTTTTAGTATTACAGGGGATAGTGGACAGTTCATTTTTGCTCGAATTTAAACCGAAACAGTTGGGGGAAATCCTGCACTCTACAGAAGACTGATTTCCAGATCTGAGCTCTAGTAGACTAATTTTTAACTGTGGACATGGTTAGAGATAAACACCTGCATCTCCAACTGTCACTTGTACATCAATCATGTCCCCCCTGGTATCGAGCTATAGTGACCCAACAGAAGAAAAATATTGCACTAATAATGAATGTAGTCAGTATATATTTTTATATGCTAACCTAGGCTTCCCACGAGTGTAATTTACATGCTGTGTAATAAAAATAGCCAGAATTTTCAAAATCGTATCAGTAGTTTCAGCGATTAGTACACCATATCTTACAAAGTTTATCTTTTTACAATATTTGTATAGATGCTGCTCTATCTCTTACATTACATGCTAAGAGAAATATTATTTTGTAGTTAATTACCATTATTTTCCGTTTCTTCAATATCTCCTTTTCTTAATTTCTCACGTTCACGCTTCCTTTTTCTCATGACCTGTTCTTGGAAAAGGTGTATAGGATTATTATAAACATGTTTCGATCGAATTACACAAATTTGTTGAACTGCTATTACTCTTAGTTACCGAACCTTGTTACTCACGGAGGTATAACTGATCTCTCGTCAGACCACCCGTGAACACGACTGTTGCAGTATATTTTATTTATACCTCTAATATATTCTCAACAGTTTGTTGAGTCTGCAAAAGCTTAACAGGTCTGCCTGACGGTCTGAGAGAAGTTTGAAAGAAATCCAACAACAGGACTACAAACATAGCTAAAATCGATGCGAATGAATAAGGTTACCAAACAATTAGATGACAAACAGTTTCTACTTACTGCGTCAGAAACATTATGCAGTACTCTAACACACTTCTTTATCTCCTGGTACGCTGAAGTCAACTTGTATATGAAGTCTGGATGTGTTATAGCGTTCAAGCCCCTATTGACAAGCAGCTCAAGACATCGGTTGAAAGCTACGTAATACTCCGTTGTCACAATGCTTTCAGATATCTTTGACACTCCTAAAGCAGTCTCTGTTTAAGTAAGACGTTATATAAGTTTACTTTTTATCAATTGTGGTATTTTTGTAGGTAGGTGTACTACTTGTTTTTCTGCGAAGTAAAGTTCCGAGAGCGGTAGAGACAGGTAATTGGATTGGCCAAACAAACACTTATTCTAATTATATTACCAATAAAAAAGAGGGTTCGATCTTCCTGGTAATGGACAGTCCGAGTTATAGGTATGTGACTCTGCCCTTCGCGAGCTACTGCTTCCACTCTTCAAGCTTTACCTATAAGTGATATCATTTTCCTTCCAATGCCTACCCTTCTTCCCTACCTTTCCTTTCAATATCCTTCCAATTTTCCCATTTTTAATAATTTAAATTTGGTGGGACCAAAATATAGTTGAAAAAATGTGGGAAATAAGCTCTACCTCTCCTGGAATACAGGTGTGACTGTATGTATATAAAAAAAAGAGTTATACAGTCGGTGTTACGTGTATTTGTAGCCACCGGTAACCGTTTACCACCAGGCACTAAAGGTCATGAGTTCGATTCCAAACCAGGACAAATAATTGTGGGATGAGCACGATCATTTGTTCTGTGTCTTTGTGTAATTTATCTGTAAAATGTGTGTATTTAAAATTATATAAGTATCTTTAGCAGAAGTCCACCTACAACTGTGAAAAAATTAAGGAATGAGAGAACCCTACCGCCTACCGCTCTTGGGATTTGTCCATATTAGCCTTCTACTAATCTGAGAAGGTCGTCCCTCTCTTAGACCCGCAGCGATTCCCTTCTGCCTTGAGACAAAACACCTAATACGTTGATTAAATTATTTTAGTATATACTACTCTGTCAAAAGAGTACCGGGAAAAGGTCAATAGAACACAAAATGTTAACTATTCTACCAAATTTATTGTATCCTTTCAAGTCTGTTCAAGTTCTGAGTTCAAGTCTCCTGTCAGGTTCTGAGCCTTCAAAGTAGGCTCCTTTAGAAATAATACACTTACGCCAACGAATAATCCAGTTATCAAAACATTTTTTTAAATGCATTTTCCTGAATCGACTTTAGTTATCGCCGTGAATTCTCTTTGAAGTCTTCTATCGACTGAAAACGGGTACCTCGAAAACTCAAATTACCACATTCGAGTTTTCGAAAGAGAAAAAAGTTGGCCTAAGTCATATCCGGTGAATACGGTGGTTGTTCGCGTTGTTCTTATGCGATGCCGCGTTGTCGTGGTGTAATATCCACAAATTTCTTTCGACAAATTTGGCCTTTTTCGACGAATTTGCTATCTCAAACGCCGCATAACGCTCAAATAATATTCTTTATTTACAGTCTGACCTTTTGGCAAGAATTCCGATTGCACACACCTCGATAGTCAAAGAAAATGGTCAACATGACCTTGACTTTTGATCGACTTTGTCATGGTTTTTTCGGTTTCGGTTCAGTTCGAAGTCGCCTTTTCGAAGCTTATTGACTAGTTTGCATGTCAAACTCGTAAACCCATGTCTAATCATCAGTAACAATGCGTTTTACGAGTGTAGGGTTGGAATTGAACGGAAAGTTCAGCAACTATCTTTGTCAAACTTGAATGACGATTTTCAGCCACAATTTTCTTCACTTTAGCGATGCTAACTTCAGCTGAAGACGTTGATGGCCGACCAGAGCGAGTCAAATCTTCCAACAAATCTCGACCGCTTTTTAATGCACTGTACCACTCATTTGCACGAGTTTTTGATAAAGTCCATTCACCGTATACTTTCTGTAACATTTTCAGCGACTCTGAACATGAAATTCTATTTACAATGCAAAATTTGAGACAAACTCTTTGCTCGATGTTTTTATCCGTTATCAAAATCACAAAACACTCTTGAGATGAGCTCACAAAATCGAGTACTGAAAACAAACTAAATGACAGATATTGCTCAAACTTCGCGCCAATATAGAAAACAGTTGTGCCAACTTAACCACAAACAGAATTATTTAAATTGAATTTGGAATTAGGATTAAAATATCAATTCCCGATACCTTTTTGACAGAATGTACATATCTAAGAATCCACTTACGGCAAATAGCCTCCAATGTAGTATATGCCAAGTACTTATGTATTATATCAAAGGGTTCCTTCCCGACCTCCGTCTGCAGACTTCCGACCAGTTTCTGAGCTTGCGCATTAAATACACCCAAATAACCATCTACTACTGACGAACTGAAAGTCCCTGATAACTTTCTTATACTCTGCTTCCAAGTTGAACCTGTAAAGAATATGAATCTTACTACTATTACAAATGCGAAAATTTTAATGGATGTTTGTTCCTTAATCACACCAGAACGGTTGAACGGATCTGGATGAAATTTGGCACAGAGATAGATAATAATCTGGAAGAGCAGATAGCACTACTTTTATCCCGTTCCAGTAAGATGGATTTACACATACACATCAAAATTTTTACGCGAACGAAGTCGCGAGCAAGAGCTAGTGATTACTAATCCTTACTAATATTATAAAAGCGAATGTCTGTTTGTTACGCTTTCAAGCCTTAGCCACAGATTACTAAGTAGTTACTACGTAACAGATAAATCACTCCCTAAAATATCGAAACCTACCGTTTTAATTGCCTACCCTTTCTGGGCTTTAAAATGTGTGTCGGGTTCCCTCTTCAATATTTTTTTACCAAAGAAATTACAGTTGTTATATAAATTAAGTATTTAACGCATATTTTTCATTTCCAATGTTTTAATATACAAAAATCCTACATGTGTTTTATTTTTATGTAAAGATTAATAAACATCTTGCCTTTTCTAAAATCTCGATTATGAAACTGTATGGTAGAAAATATTAGGTATAAATCTTACCAAAAGTTTTAGTGAATATAGGGTTAAAGGGTTAACTTAACCGATAAACATGAAGTTTTGCTTATACTTAGCTTGTCAGGGGAACAGAAAAGGCATAAGGTACTCTCATACTGAAAAAAGTACTGTACCTGAGGAATAGATAAATAATTGAAAGGCAAGCGAAGCCGCGAGCAAAAGCTAATTTGTTTGTTACGCTTGTACTAAATCGATCATCATGAAAAAATCCATGTATGGTTTGGCCATAAATGGTTGTAAAAGGAATGGCATAGAGCGATCAATACCCTTACTGCTCTAGGCTACAACTACATCTTACACTAACTCCCACATAGATTGACATAACGTAGAACACGCAGGATCGCGTACTCCCAACTGTGGTTGCACTTCATATTCATACAAAGTACTATTTCATTCTTGGTAAATTTACTTTGTGAGCTTGCCAATCCTTTTATTGCCTAATTATTTAACTAATTAATTACACTATTCAGTCATCGAGTAGAATCACTGCTATCCAAGATCTTATTCTATTAAAAATGATTAATAATTACCAGGTGCTGTAACAAGTCCATCTCCAAGCCATATTTTGGCAAAACTGTAGAAATAAGGCTTCTCCACGAAGGCATTAGTTATTGTTCGCACGTCGTCTGGATCCTGCGTCACTGTAGAATGCCTAATATTCAGCTTATGGCCATGGCCAAATAAATAACGAATGGAACGAAAACGAATAAAAAGATGATAAAAGAAGATGATTCGCTATCGACACCAGAACTCCAAAATTTTACTCAGACGGCGGAGATCTATATCTACGGCGTTTATCAGTGTGGATATTTTGAGCTGACTTTACAGACATCGCGTACCTAGGAAGGTCATAATCATGGTCGTGAAATGGTGAAGCAGTCATCGGTTTTTATCTAAAAAACGGACAATGACAGAGTAAGATATGATGATGCGAAGATGAAGACATTCTTTATCTCTCTCATCTTCGCATCATCTTGTTTTATTTAAATTATTTCTATTAAATGAGAACTCGGAATCATGACTTTGTCGCGAGGGTCTTTATAAACATTCAAACAACGGTCCCAAATAACATCCAAACTCGGCAAAACGTGAATCACGCAACCTTTTGTCCGTGTCGACTCGAATCGAATTCGGCTCGGCGGGGGTGTAATGTCGAGGCGACCACTTTAACCATTGGACCATCCATTAGTCATTAGGTACTAATATAATAATAAGTTAATGTAAATAACAAAAACTACGGTGACCTCTTTCCATTGAAGCCTGTCTGAGTGAAATCGGTCAGTGCTTGTTTGCCATCTTAACAATAAAAATAGTATACAAATCATCCTAAGTTATATCAGTCATTTACCTTGTTTAACATTATTTCTTTGTTCTAAAGCAACGGCTAACCTACTTCCTCAATATCCATCGTAAGCATTTTATAATACAATTTTCAGAAAAAATATAGAACTTTAGGTTATAGGTAGGGCTGCCATCCGTCCGGGTTTCCCCGGATTTGTCCTAGTTTAGAGGGCGTCCGGGGAGCGTCCGGGCGGGGTTTTCAAAAAGTCAACGGACTCTGTGCCAACGGACAATTATAATTGTTAGATGAATCATTAACAAGCTAAAAATTTCAATGGAATCGGCGTTTTTTTTCAGGTGTCCGGGAAAGAATCTCGATTTCACCCATGTGTCCGGGTTTTTTTAAGTTTTTGTCCGGCGTCGGCAATTTAAGTGATGGCAGGGCTAGGTTATAGGTATAATAAAATTAGCTAAGTCAAAAAGTTACTTCTAAAGAAGGAATGCTTTGATTACTATTTGGCAACTTTACCTTATAATAATAACTTCACATATCTGGTTATAGTAAATACTCACCTAAAATGGGGCAGTGTCCAAGCCATATAACGAACCTTCCGCTCTGATTATTCTCACAAACCTCCGATATATGCGCTATATGACGGAACAATGCTAAAATAAAATAGTTATAAAATTTCAATAACTATATATTGTGTAAATATTTTGGCATAAATTTATTCATACTGCAATATTGTAAGGCATTTCAGGAGGTACGGCAGCAATCGATTAGGAAAAATTTCGAACACAGATTATCTAAGAGCAATAATCAGATTTTAGAAGGGAACGTTTGATTTTCGAACACTGAATTTTGAGAGTTAGGAAGCCATTTTGTCTTCTTAGATTGAAGGAATAGTTGACTCTGAAGTTAAATTATTTTCTATTTTCTTAACTTCAAAAATAACATTTCTGTGTGTTGTCACATCATTTTCTTTTAGTCTTTGGTTTGATAATTAATTGAAATATATATATAATAACAATCGTGAATGAAAATAGTGGCTAATTTAATGTTGCAAATGCTTATATGACACTTAATATTAGGTTGAGAACTATTAAATAACTTGTTTTATCAATAAGACTCTATTGTCATGTACTCAATTTGTAAAAAATAAGGTGGTATAGTAGAATGCAGAGCACAGAAGATTTCTGTTTATATTGGAACCATAAGATTGGATAAGTATCACTGCTAACATAATACATTATTTACATTGTGCCTAATATACATTTCTTTCAAATAATGGATGTGTAATCTATATTGTACAATACAAATTGTATTGTGCCAATGTACAGGCTATAAATAATAAAGTTAATAAAAAAAAATTAAAAAAAAATTGTTTGGTCTTAAGTTTAATTTCAAACGTCAGGATATGTATTTACGATTCAGTATACGTATCCACGTACCTACATACTTCTATTTAATCGCACCAGTTGCAGAGAATAATAAAACGTATGAAGACGATAAAGTGTTTGAAGACGATCGTTAATCTAGATCTATTTATGTGCAAAATTGCAAGTATATACATAGATAAAGCATTATAAAAATTAAAGAAATCGAAATCTTGGATATAAAAATCTCAGAATGGGTAGGGCAAAGCAAATTTCTCTCACATTTTGAGAATTTTATAGAAGACTGCAGTTAATCAACAGAAGAATATATTTATAAGCGTATATTGTCTTGATTATACGGGAATACTAACTTTTGCTGTCACCGAAGACCTGGTGGATATTACCAATAAAAGGAAGAAGAGGATAACTGGATACTCCTGCAAAACGCTTGCGCGCGCGCCGCTCTCGGACCCATAACAACAGCACAACGCAGAGTGTTAGTACACCAACTATTGTATACTGCCATAACTGCATTCTGTGTGTAGATAATAACTAGGTGAAGAAATATTATATAGATGGTTAGAGGGCTGGGAATACCCTTTATTCCCCCCGCCCCCTCCTTTATCCCCTTTAATTCATTCCAAAAGCCAGTTTGAGTTACAGATATGCGACCATGAACTTCTCAAACTATTACACTCCCCAACTAAACTGATGCTGACGGATTTATCACCACGTTAAACTTGCAGACTACTCAATCTCAACCGACCCGACATCAGGATAGTTGTAGGAAGCATTACTGGCCTGCCCCTAAACCGGCACCTATTCACCATCAATACGTCTCAACGTGGAAGAAACGGCCGCCCACGTTATCCTGGAGCGCGAGGCAATGGCCGGTCAAATATCGTCGCGGGTGCGAGGTCGCTCCTAGAAGCCTGTGAACGCCCCAGAAGGCTTCTGTACTTCTGGAAGGAGCTAGGCCGGCAAAACTAGTCAGCCTTTTCTGAACGCATAATGGACCGCCTATGAGTCTAAATGTGGAAACAGAGCCCTACACCAATACTAATACACTCCCCAATCAATCTGTATAAGCAATATTCTTTTCCTTTCCTGTGCGTTATCTTCTTGCCTACCTTTTCCTTTCATTATACTCCGACTTTTCCATGTTTCATTCCCAAAAGTGCCCCTTTACGGCAATAGGTTTGCCCCCTATTACGTGATTAGGGCCTTCTTATAGATGGCAAAATGTCATCCTCCTACGATAGGACGAGAGATTTATTGGATGTTGGCTGGCTGACAAATAGTTTGTAATCTCAGGAAAAAGTGATAGACGTAGACGTCTGTAGTCCCAGGAAAAAACTGATAGCATTTACCCAAACTATCCGTCAGCTAGATGGCCAACGTCGCAATAGTTTGAAAAAAAAAGAGTTTAGAAAGTAAAATAAAAAAATAGTCTTCTATGATTATAAAAAATACGTAAAGGTATTATGAAATTTTATATAAATTATCGTGCTGAACCTGTTTTACAATTAATTTAACTAATTAAGAAATTGTCTTTACTTACATTTCCACACGTGTCTCGACTTGGAGATAGTACAAAGGATTACTTACATCTTGATCCGCCTCCGGTATTATATATAAATTACGCTAATCAGACATAAGTGCGACCTTACCCAGTACTTAGTTAACCATGGTACAGTCAGAAGCAATTTAATAAGCATCGGACAAATTCAAAATCTAGAAAATATTGGAACATATATCATCTATGCTGCAAAACCACTAAATAAGTAGGTATAGTAAAAAACAAAAATAAGCCTTTGTTTTGTGGTTTAATACTTTTTCGATAGATTCATGATTGAGATTGAGATTGAGGATCGAAGATCGTAACAAGCCAGAATAATTAAATTATTGTTCTTCGATATGAAGATCCTCCACTGTTTCGATCCCAGACAACTGTTGTTGCCTACCCTAATATAATAGTTTTATTGTCTGTGTTGTGCCAGCGGAGTAGAATAGCACTACCCCATATCTTCCCGTGGGTATCGTAAAAGGCGATTAAGGGAGTATGAGAAAGTTCTGACCCCTTGTAACTTTCTCACGTGATGCTGTTCCATCTGTCTGAGTCTTACTCCGGTCGTAACGGTTCCCGTTCGACTGGGTCCAGTAGGACAAGAATGAGTATGTGCTCCTGTGTTCGCGCGTACACTTGTGCACCTTAATATATCCTGCGCATCTGGCCGCTTCCTGAAGCGGTCGCCATGGCCGGAATCGGTCGGAACAAATCAATCGTCATCATCAGATTGATTGAAGTGCTGCGCTGTGTTTGCGGAGTCAGCAATTATTATAAGGAGACCAATCAACAGGCTGATTGGTAAGAAACTTCGATAAACTTAATAGACTCAAGTTAGATACAGATATGGTACGTAGCATGACTTCTGAAGTTCTGACCGACATCGGCTCTTTGCAAAACTTATTTTAGTTTTCAGTGACGCTGTCAAGAAATGGAGGTATCGACAATACATAATACCTATACGTAGGAAAACTTTAAAGCATTTACTAGGAGTAGAAGAGGGGCTCGTGGCTAAGTGGTAACCGAGTAGGTTAGCACATTACAAAGTTAAGTCGTACTAGCCAAGTCAGTTTAGGATGGATGACCAATCTTAACACATTGGGACCGCTCCGTGCCTCGGAGAGCACGTTAAACCGTCGGTCCCGGGTGCCATACAAACATCTGTTACATTCGTTACGGGTAGTTGGAGCGTATCAAAGTTCGGCCGTGTCGTAGTTAGACTAAAAGCCGACCCTAACTTAGTTGGGAAAAGGCGCTAAGGAGGATGATGACTAGGAGTAGCAGAGTCCACTCCTATTTATAGGCGCAGTATGGAACACTGTTTTAGTCCGAGGTGTAGTCGATGTACCCGTCACCGAAAACACTGGTAGTAGCGATGGCCCGTGGGTTTATACATAAAAAGGGTACTAAAAGCTAAGACTAACTTCTCGATACGCCACTCTTTGTAAACAGATTATTTCTGTCCCACGCACCAACTTACGTAACGTGAACTTAGGTATTTGCACATGTGCGTGAGTTGAGCTCACTTATATAGCATTAGCCACTCAACGTTGAGTTCATTTGCTAAATCGACCATAAACAAGTATTAAAATGCTCTTTTACCTTCGGGTAATATCTTAATAAAGTAATAGTTCAAAAAACATTAAAACAGCTATTCTCTTCACGACGTATGGTAAAATGGGTAAAACGAATCGTTTGTCTTTATAAGCTTTGACAATCTTAATCACCTACAGAAAAAAATACAATACGCTTATTATAGAAAACCTATGTAACCGTGGTCTGATATAAGTATAAATCTTCCGTGCCGTTTATTTATTTCGAAACGAGTACATTTCAATTCCTTCTAATCTAATAAGACAAAATGGCGCCTGAACTCTCAAAATACAAATTCTGTGTTCTGAAATCAAACGTTCCATTTCTTCTAATAATCTTTGGTAGAACTTTTCCTGGATCCATTTGCTCCCTTTCTAATCTCATAAATTAAATGAAGTGAAACCGAGATCAAACAGACTAAGTTTTGCTTCCTTAATGTACTTGAATAACTTTATACTTTTTGTACGTCCAAGACTGTCTTATACAATCCAAGCAATAATCTATACTAATTAAATGTATGGCGTTCATTACTTTTAATGGCTGGGAAAAATTGTGATAATTTGTTTCAATGTTAAACGCGTGCAAGAGGACACAAAGACGTTTGTCAGAAATTGTAATATTCCTATCATAAGGAAATGATTCTTCGATCCTTCAATTAAATCGCCGTGTGTGATAAGACCGCCGATTGTTATACCTTAACATTTGTAACTTATATTTGCACTATTTACTATTTAAAGGTGTACAATAAAGAGAAATAAATATACAATACACAGTCCAAAACAAAAACTATATACCTACTTTACGTGTATGTATTTAAAATGCCATCCTAATAATAAACCAGACATACAATGAATGATCTTGGAAATATATGCTGTAATAGTATATTAATTATATATATATATATATATTTATATATTTGCTGTATGGTATATTTGATCGAAGAATAGGACACGAAGTTAGTGAGAGAGCCACGCTTCGGCACGTATGGGCCGGCTCGCCCGGCTTCTTACATTGCTTTCGCCGAGTGAGTGAGGTTACCGGAGGCCCTAACCCTTCCCTCTCCCTCCCCTTCTCTCTCTCCCTCCCTCACTCCCTCCCCCCTCTTGCCTTTTCCCCTACTCCCATCTTAAAGGCCGGCAACGCACTTGTGACTCTCGAGTTGCAGGTGCCCATGGGCGGCGGTAGTCACTTACCATCAGGTGACCCGTCTGCTCGTTTGCCCCGTACACCATAAAAAAAAACAAAAACTAGGATGACTTTGACAGATGAGCGTCACGGCATCATAGAGGTAAGCAACGTAAGCATCTGGAGGCACGGTACTGCCCCCGCTTAGTCGAGTAATAAAAAAACAAAGGCGCAGCCCTAAAATCCTTTTCTAGAAGCCATTCAGGTGATTTTCAACCCTTTGTATCTTAGTTGTGGTTAAAGCTAAAAGCTTGAATTTTCAGTGACCAACATATTAACAGTATAACAAGGTAAATTCACAAATTTCACTCAATTTCTAATTTAGTAGTTTCAAAGTTCCTTAATTTTCTCACTGACTCACTCACTCACTGATCATCAAAATTCTAAGGTGCTTCTAGCAGACACACAAGTTTCAAATTTTAAACACAAATATTATTTAGAATATAAAGCAAGAACAAACTAAATCATACATCAATAAATCACAGTCCTGTTTTCTGAATATACAAACTGCTTAAGTAACTTTGTAATTTTAAAAATTGACATGCAATTACAAAGTTACTTTCGCAGTTTATAAAACTATTGGTCACTTAACAAGACAAGTAGGTAACTAGATCCCAACAAAAACACAACATATAAAAAAGTGCAAGTTTCGCAACGCAGTTTTTCTTCAGCAAAAAATGGTTAAATTAAAGCACTGCCAGAATAATGAAACTCAACGTGGTGTACACGACCCACATGATATAGCTTGGGCCTTTCAGCGTTACTTTTTTTTTTGGTATAGGTGCCAACCGAGCAGACGAGTCACCTGATGGTAAATGACTACCGCAGCCCATGGGCACCTGCAACTCAAGAGTCACAAGTTCGTTACCGCCCTTTAAGGTGGGAGTAGGGGAAGAGGGGGGAGAGAGGAGAAGGGCAGGAATAGGAGAGAGGGAAGGGTTAGGGTCTCCGGTAAACGGAACTGTTACTTCAGTGTATCATCACCTCTCGGGCCCTCGTCGCAAGTGCTCGCTGCGAACGGTCACCCCCCGGATATTAATATCAGGTTCTTCGCTGACGAGGTTGCTTTACTTATAAAAAACATGGTAAGTGGTCTTAGCATCGAGTATTTGCAGTATACGGGCGTACATCTACCGAGAGTACTTGCATTATTGTTTACCCTGTGTGTTAGTCATAGCTTCTTACCAGACGATTTAATGTACACGGACATAGTGCGTATCGTAAAAGAGAAGACTGGCGACTTGTCAAATATGTCTAATTATAGACCAATTTCACTTGCGACGGTCATTGCTAAAGTGCTGGACAGTTTGCTTGACCAGCAGTTAGAACAGTATCTGCAATTCAATGACGCTCAGTTTTAGTTCAGGCCCGGTTTATCAATTGAGAGTGCTATTCTCTGTCTCAAGCAGACTGTTCAGTACTATACAGCCAGAAATATACCTGTATACGCTTGTTATTTAGATCTATCAAAAGTTTTTGACCTTGTTAGCTATGACAGGCTGTGGCAAAATCTACTATGTGAGACGAATTTACGACGTGAAATTGTATCTCTGTTTAAATATTGGTACAGTCGGCAGCAAAAGAGTGTAAGATCGTCGGAAGCGCGGTCGGACATGTACAGGTTGGAGTACGGCGTAAGGCAAGGTGGTATATCTTCGCCTCGTCTCTTTAATTTGTATATGAATGGGCTCATGGGTGGGCTCAGTAGCACAAACATTGGTTGTGATATTGATGGTGTGTGCATAAATAACATAAGCTACGCTGATGACATGGTGTTGCTGAGCCCAGCGGAGCGCGTCAATGTCCACTCGACTGTTAGGCAGCACCAATGGCTTCCTGAGAGTATTGTCAGAGAGATGGGACCTTCCAGTCCTACAAAGGTGGATGCGGCTGCATGCTAGCGCATCCCCACGATTCTTTTTGTGATTTTTTATTGTTTGTAAAGTAAAACTAACACAGTTGTAAGATCATTGTTACTAATACATTTATGGATCAATATCCGAAATAAATTATTATTATAAATTTGATCCGCTAGCGCTGTTCGTATCGTGCCTAAGCACGTCGCCGAGATAATCCAGCTTGCGCTTTTTGGTAGTTATCATTAATTTTCAGGACATATACACACGCTGGTTTCATTTCTGACCCTTTGTGTCCAACTGATGCGCAACATACGGCGATAGCAACACATTTCCAACGCCTTTAAGCGTCTTGTAGTTTTCTCTTTCAGGGTCCATGACTTAATGCCTTACATGACGACAGGCCATACGTAGTACTGCAATATCCTAACCTGGACATAGCCTATAGAGAGATCTAAATGACGATCATCAGACCTGCCGTCCTGTATGGTTCTGAAAGTTGACCCACCAAGAAATCGAATGTAAGACGCCTGTATGAAGCTGAAATGCGATGCGATGTGTGGTGTGGCTAGGATGGACACAGTGATGAATGAATACATTATAAAGCTGGTGAAAAGTTAACGAGAAAGCATTTATTTATTTTCAATTTTTAAATATATTTTTTTTATAGTATAGGGAGTAAACGAGCACACGGGTCACCTGGTGGTAAGTGACTGCCGCCGCCCATGAGCACCTGCAACTTGCGAGTCACAAGTGCGTTGCCGGCTTTTAAGGTGGGAGTGGGGTAAGTGAGGAAAGAGGGGAAGAGGGGGAGAGGAGGGAAGATGGAAGGGCCTCCGGTACCCTCACTCGGCGAAAAACAACGAATCATTGCTTCACTACCGGTTTACTGTGAGGCCGTGGTATCACTCCGGTCGAACCGGCCAATACTTGCCGAAGCATGGCTCTCCCACTGGAATAATATCTTCGTGACCTTTATACCTCATAAATCATGTTTAAAATTCTGAATAAGACTGCATTACAGTTAATAAGCATACAAATTTACAAAATCACTGCTTCCAAGTACGAAAATTATATAGAATTAAAGCGTGTCAATGGTGATTGCGAAACATCGTTCACATTGTAACGCAAACATATTATTTCTTATGTTTGATATTGTACTAACGTGATAATGTATGTTATAAAAAATAATATCACTTTATTGCACTCATATACACGCGTAATCTATTAAGTAATCTATTATAAGCAAAGTTAAATATATTTATTATAAACATTATAATCAATGTTTTAATCGTTACATGCCCCGTTTTTACACCAATCCGAGAGCAATGCCAAGTGGTAATCCGATTAAAACCACTCGTTGGCTCCGATAATACATAATACGGTAGTAGACTGTCAAGTCAAGTCAGTTTCTCTTTGATAAACGTCAAAAAGATACGCTCTGTAGATAATAAACACAAAAAAAAACCGACTTCAATAAGCACTAAGAAACGGTGCCAAGCTACATAGATACTTGATAGATAGGATAGGTCCACCGTGGTGGCACATATGTATATACCATTCAGAAATTTCATTACAATTAAATTTCGTTCTTAATTAAACTGTTTATATCTCTAAGCATTATTGCGTTTCGAGCTTGGCACCGACTTCAAACAGACCAGATACGTGGTGCCTTTATAATGTTACCTATTTTAAAAGTGTCACATGGTTGCAGTATTTTCAATTAAGTTTAAAATCGATATTATTTTTCACTTTTCAGTGTCCTTTCTTATTGCTTTTTTAAGTCGCATTAACTTTTTTTAAAGTACCTATTTATTTTTTTAACCGACGAAAAAAAAAGGAGGTTCTCAATTCGACCGTATAAATATATTTTTTTTTTTTTAGGTTAGGTTTGTTCAGCCCTCTCTCCGTTATTTATGAACCGATTTTGATTATTCTTTTTTTTGTTAGATAGGATATACCTCAAGGGTGATCCCATATCAAGGAGGTCAGGATCTGATGATGGGGTCCTGATAAAATTGAGAGAAACCCTCGAAAATTGGAGGAACGAATAGTGTTTCTGTTTACTTTTCATTACTTTATCAGGTATTTGTGTTCAGAAATCATCATATTATGTAGCTGAGCTGATGATGAAAAAAAATCATCACATAAAAATCTTTTTAACAAAAAATTAAACCGACGAAATAACTAAAAAGCAATAAATAAATAAACCTCTTTAGTCTTGAGCTTATTTACATAAACTATCAAATTTTATATAAACTTATTTTGAGTCGTACATACAGCAGAACATAGAACCTCTCCTTTTTTTGAAGTCGGTTAAAAACTTGTATGCAATAAGGGTTTATGACATCATACCCTGCTTTAGTTTTACAATTAAAAAATAATAACAAAGTTGAAATTAATAAAGAATGAAATTTTTCATAGTCTTAAAAATATTTCATATCCGGAGGACTGTTACATGATTTATTTAAAGTAACTACCCTATTGGCGGGTGTACACGCCATGCGGCCTAGTGGACCTTCTGGCCACCATTTCTTGTGAACTCATCCACTTGGAAGAAAACAAATAATCCTCATTCTCGAGAAGTGTGCCGCGTTCTATGACCCGTTCATAGGGTGACGGTCTGTCTTTGCCACCATTACCATGCCATCTGCGTATTTTTTTACCCTCATATTAGTAATCAGAGAGACACTGAGAATCAGAGTGAGATCGGCAATCGAAGAGGCCAGAAGAGTAGCCACTCCTTCTTGTCGTAACATTAACCACAAGTAGTATTGTTTACTTTGAAGAGACAAAATTAAATCATCCTCCGCGCTTTTTCCTTCTTTGGAGTCGGCTTTCAGTCTAACTACGATACGGCCAAACTTCGATATACGTAAAGCAACTGCCATCACACCTCCACAACCCAAGTACTAGGCGGTGGTACTACCTAGTTAGACCAGGTTGTGTTGAAGTGGCCTGAGACCGTAATCCGGGTCACAATGGCTCATTGGTCGTCCCGGCTGGAGGCTCCACTTGCTGGCTTTGCCGCCGAGAAGGCGCTCCAGTCTGTCATCAAGCCAAGCCCTCACTGCAGTTATCAGAGAGGATGTCATGTCGCAGAAGGAGGTGGTGCAGAGGGCCCGGGAGGATGATCTCCACTTGGACCCAACTCCATCGGTGAATCGAGCGGTGGAGCCACGCTTTCCAACACCTCATGCCACCCTGAGTGTGGCCGCAGATAGACGGGATGGGTTTTTCCTTTCCACCTGCTATCATGGCCATCCGCGAGGTGACGTCCTTGTGTGTCTGGTTGTTACCTAATTGAGAGGTTTTTATCCGAAGGTGGTACCTGCACTTTGCGGGCTGGCGCTCGGAGCGGTCCATATATTTTAATAAAAGCTGTTCCCGGATCCCTCCTATTTTCGACGCAGTACGGCACAGTTAGTCGGTTTGATTTCGACACATCGCCCGACTAAAACCCCGGCGGGGTGACGAAGGGGGTTCCGCAAAAACAAAAAAAAATTGGTTGTCGGACTTTGTTGGCTCATACTAACGAATGCCACAGATGTTCGTATGGCAACTGGGACCGAAGACTTAACGTGCTCTCCGAGGCACGGAGGGGTCTCAATGTGTTAAGAATGGTCATGCATCCTCAGACTGGCCTGGCTGTTACTTAACCTTGTAATGTGCTAACCTACTCGGTTACCACTTAAAAGCTGTGTACTCATACACAAATTATTAACATTATTAACATATTTTCCCTACAGGATTCTTTCTTATCTAACTAACTTTTGTTGTAAGACATGGTTAGTTATAAATAACAAAACGTGGCTATTTCATCTATGCTAACATCATTCATTAACAACATCAATTTACTCAGTAATAACAAGCCGCAAATGTCATTTTTTCAGAACGTTCGATAATTTATTAAAATTATAAATTTCTATAGTTTTAGCATTGGAATTTGGACCATTGTTATTATGCCCATCTCTTTATGATCTAATATGTAAGATAAAGAGAGAATATTAGAAATGTAAAAATTTATGAAAAAAATACCAGACTAATTATTGTCAGTCTGACAATCACGAGAATGTTCCAAAACAGATTTTCACTAATATATCAATAAATTGAAATAAACATGAAGAGGAACACACAGCTATTTGATTTGTATTGGGAAGATATATTAGTTGCTAAGGTTATGCCATATTTAACAATGAAGGAGTGCTTTAATTTCCGTTGCGTTTCGAAGACTTGTTTGCAAATAATAAATATGTACTTTGCAAAACTAAAATCTTTAAAATTGATGAATAAGGGATTCTCACCTCACACGTTTAGTGTAAGTAATTTGTGCAGTGTGCTATCCGATACGAGTTGTCATAATTTGTAAAAAAAACAATTTTTTCCAGGTTTTTGCGATAGCTTGTACCCGACTAACAAATTTGAATTTGAGTCGCTGTGGGACGATAACAGACGGAGATTTAATTCCAATTTTGTTAAGAAATCAGAATTTGCTAAGCTTAAACTTGAGTCAGTGTATAAGTTTGTCAGCCAAATGTTTACAACCAGTAATTCTATATTGTAACAATTTGCGGACTTTAAAACTGGCGCGATGTGCTTGGTTGACTACTGGTGCCGTTGAAGCTCTGGCTTTGCACCAGTGCATGCTTGAAGATGTAGATCTGTCTTACTGTGTCTCAATATCTGAAAGCTGCATATTAATATTCATTAAGAAGTTCCGACACTTAAAAACGTTTAACTTGGAAGGCAATAAACAAGTGACTGACAAGACTGTGTTTGCTCTGGCTAAGTACAGCAATTTACTAAAGATGTTGAATTTGGGCGGGTGTTCAGAGATTACTGATAGAGGTATCAGGTATGATATATTTTTACCTTATAAATTTATCACCCATACACAAAATTAATCTGTGCACTTTTTGATCCAAAAAATAAGTTATTAATGTACAATTTATTTGCTAAATAAGCACATGAGCTTGCCTTTGGTACGTTACCATTATGTATAACCGGTTAAGACCAATGGTGTTACTTGTGTGTTGTTAAGGACGTATAGTCCCCATAAAGCCTATACATAAAGCCCAGCCATGGGGACCCTATTCACTGGGAAGTGTGGTGTTGAACTGATATCTTCTGTATTAGCTTAAGTGACTATTCTCTAGCTAAAACATTTGTTAGTCATCTTCTTATAAAGTATGTTTATGTAGCTAACAGCGGCGAATTTACACATTTGCCGCCAGTAGGCTATTAAAATTTTGCCGCCCCTACCAGTCGGTCTATCTAATTCGATACCCTAGGACAACACATAGAAAATAATGTAGGCCCCAAATTTGTCGCCCCCTAAAATCTGCTTCCCTAGGCTTCAACCTACTCAGCCTGCTGGTAAATCCGCCACTGGTAGCTATAGTACAGGGTGTCCCAAAAATCAATATCAAGCCAAATAAACACAAGAAAAGTAAAATTTGTGGTCACATCTACATATAGAAAGATCATCACAGTCAACTCGAATGCCTATAATGTCAAAAATTTACAAACATTTTCTTTCCTATTTTTCTGGGACCAGTCGCCACCTACTATCACCCAATTTCAGCTTAACATTGATTTTTGGGAGACCTGTATATAAATTGAATGTTTTATTAGACTGAAATTACTTGCATGCATTAGGCTGTGTACATTGTAAGTAGTGGCTAATTACTGATATCTATGCAATTACATTTTTGACTGGCCTGTTGGCCAGTTAGCGACCCTGACTGCTATGTCATAGGTCGTGGTTTGGATTCCCACCAGAGTCTGGGTGTTCTTTGTTTCCGTTGTTTGGATGTTTGTAAAGTCCCCCGCGACACAGGAGTGATTCCCTAAGCGGGAGTTGTCTTTTTAAAACACAAAAAAAAAAAACATTCAAAGGCTAATAATGAAACATTTGTTTACTGACAGTACTTAAAGTGGCCGGAAACACATTGAGATACACAAAAGAAGGAAGTGTTATATAATGGGTGTAGGAGTACATACATGTTTTGATGACACTACACTTTACAATAATATACACATTTCATAACCATTGTGCAATATCAATAATTGGACTAAACACACATTGCATAGTAGTATAAAATCGCTCATTAGGCAAATTTGTATGATTCTATTAAAAATAAATTAGGTTTTACATTAACAACACAGCACACTCTTATTTTATATGAACACCACCTACCTTACAAAACCTCCACAGTGCTCCACCAGCTATTTGATGTCACTGTACAATGGTTAAAAAAAATAACAATAAACCCAGGACCCCCCTATACCCGCTCATAATTTTTTATTCAACACATTTCAGGTCTTTAGGACTTCATAGTCCCAAACTACAAGGCCTGCTTGTGCGAGGATGTACCAAAGTCACTGAGAATAGTCTAAAACTGATGAGGAACAGGGTGCACTTAGATAGGAGGCCTGCAGAACCTATACCTGTCCCTATCTACGTGCAGGTCTAACTCAAAGGTTGTCATATATATTTAGTAGTTCTCTTGTAGTATGTTGTGTGTTTGTTGGGCAAGTTATCCTTGGTTATAATGTTTATAAATATATTTCCGCCATAGCAACTTAAATAATAAAATAGGTAGCTAATTTTGTCTATCATGAAATAGGTATAAATAATCAATTTTCTTTGAAGAATAGTACAACTGATTTAAAATTATTTGGGTTATTTAATATCATTTAAATGCATTTTACACTATGTAATAAATTACCCCATCATGGTACTCTGCAATAAAGAATATTCAATGGACTTGAATACTTCTGTAGCTAATGCATTTGATCACAGTAAATATGGGCACAGTGATATCACAAATATATTTCTGTACCTATATACAGGATGTATCTGACATTGGAACACCTACTCAAATCACTGTATGGGCATGACTAGTGCATACGTATGGAGATAAAAAAAGATTTTTTGAAAAATCCTGTTTAAATTGTCCATCTTATTACACTTCGTGTGGAAACCCCCACGGGTCATCACCTCACCGAAGCTAGCGGTGAAGTGGTATGTCGGAATCGAACCGACAATAACCACACGGTGTTCCGTCACAACTCAGTATATTGCAAGGGACCCGAGTATACCAGGTATAAGAAGGAAGCTTTCAAGAAATACTGCAGACCTTGGCTGCTTTTTGATCAGCAGGTGGCAACACCGTTTAGAGAGGTGCGTGCGGAACACGTCGCACCACGGTGGCTAGTGTGTTTTCTGCGGGACGGTAGAGTACTCGTCTGCTCCCGTACATTTTCCGCCATCTCTTTAGCCAATATCACCAACAACACCGCCAGGTCCCTTGCAATAGACCCAGTCTATTGTAAGAGACCTGGGTATACCCTAAGAAGGAAGCCTCAGGCAACCACACTGATATTACTTACATTGCATTGGTACCGGTGCGCATATGCATTCAATAAACCAATACATTCACATTCAATTAAGTTGAATATGCTGTGATCTTTATAGACAAAAGAATATTATTAAAAAAATATTATCAAGAATTTTTTTATACAGGTACCTTGTAAATGTGAAAATATGTAGTGATTTGTTGGTAACAGTCAGCATTTTGGTATTAAATTTATTATTACTTGCTTGTGCCCGTGACTTCAAAAATTGAAAACTATCCATTACATTTTTCCGGGATAAAAAGTTGCTTATGTGCATCCAGAGCCATTCAGCTGTTCTGGCGTGATTAAGTAACAAACAAACATGCATCCTGGATGGATGGATCTTCCACATTTATAATACCAGTTAGATAAAGATGGGACATTTATTAAAGACCAGCAGCGCCCCGCGGTTTCATCCGCGTAAGTCCCGATCTCGTGGGAATATCGGGATAAAAAGTAGCCTATATGTTAATCCAGGTCTCCAGCTATCTACATACCAAGTTTCATCTCAATCAGTTCAGTAGTTTTGGCGTGAAAGAGTAACAAACATCCATACATACACATCCTCACAAACTTTCACGTTTATAATATTAGTAGGAAGTAGGATATCAAGGCGACCTGCCGCGTCTGTGTCAGCTACGACCATTTAACGATATACGTTAAAAAGTTGTTATTGAAAGATGGGACACTCTATTACAATGTGTAATATGCATTTTAAAAATGATTGTGAATGAAATGATGATCATTCTATTTTATTGTTTGAGAGATCTAATTATGGTTGAGTTAGTATTAGTGGAATTGAGCACAATAAATTGTCTTTATTATTGTTTATGTGATATAAGAATTACAAATATTTTAAATGATTAACCATAAAATGTTACCTTTAATTTAAATTTTAAGTATAGTGCCAAATACATGTTGCTAAATTTAAGCTCTATTAATGTATTGTTGAGGTAGTATTTTAATTGCAAATTCTTGATGTGCGTTTATCTTTTGGCCTTGAGCTGCTGGTAAAAGAATCCTAGATAAATGAATATTATGCATTACTGTAACTGTATTTTATTTTTAGTGTAGATGGAATAATATTGGATGATCGTCTATGGTGCCGATTCTATGATACACTCACAAAACTATAATCTGACTTAATTTCTTCATATGAAATCAACCTTGTCTTCTTCGTAATAAGGTATATTTGTTACTGGCATCTATTTCTCAGCGCCACTAAATTACATACTTATATTACCTACTTGTTTAAATTTGAAATAAGACCTTATTTCAAAGTGTACAAGGTTTACATTTTATATGAAGAAAATTTAGTCAGATTATAGTTTAGAGAGTGATGTTACAGAATCGGCACCTATATATCTTATATTGCTGTATGTCTATATTAGACTTGAGGATCCGACTTTGAGTAATTGTTCGTTTTTTAGGTTGATCTGAAACAATACACCTACTGTATTATAAAACTATCCGTTCTCTTTAATAAATAAATAGTGGACATCACTCACTAAAGTTATTATACTAATAATGTACCTACATCTGTGGCCTTCGTTATGGGTAGTTGGGAAAAAGTTCGACAATCTGGTCTAACTACAGAACTTCAATATCGCCTAGTACTTGGGTTGTGGAGATCTGATGGCAGTCGCTGACCCCAACTTAGGCGGAGGATGATGACTCTGGTAGCTTGAAAAAAATAGTAGCTAAAAAAAAAAATTGGTTGCCTGTAAAGTCGGTATACGGGCGAAAGTTTTACGTGACAACGACTTTGAGTGGTAAAATAATTTTAATGTGAATATTCATTCGTATAGTAGGAAGAAGGATGAAATAATAGTAACAATTTAAAACATTTATTTATACAAAGAATTATATTTAAAACGCGTGCCTCTCACTCGCTCTCATTGTGAGCGCATAACGTGAGCGGAGCGTAACGCAGTTTCTTGAAGTGTCACCCGGCAAACCAATTTATAAGACGTTGTCACGTCAAAAAGTTAAATATTTCAACTCGGCGCGCTTCACTTCTACAACTGCTGCATGCTGCTAAGTTCATATCCATACTCTTTGCCTATTGCCACTCCGGTCGGTTTACTGCTTTCTGCTGGACACTTTTTCGGTTTACGTCCCATACAAGATGGTTCTCCTAACCTAGGACTGCCATCCGTCCGAGTTTCCCCGGGGGTATTCAAAAAGGGTATTGCCCGGACACTGCCAGAGGAAAAATTATACTTGTTAGATGAATTCTTAAAAACTGTTTAAATTAATTAAAAAAATTAAATGGAATCGGCGCTTTTTTTAAGGTGTCCGGGAAAGAATCTCGATTTCACCTGTGTCCGGGATTTTTGAAGTTTTTGTCCGGCCTCGACAATTTAAATGATGGCGGGCCTATTCTTACCTCTACCCTCCATAGTTTAAGCAACACTAGCCGTCACGAGTCTTGAACATAAAATGTCACTTTATTAGTCTACTTCGTTTTAAGGTAGGATTAGATTAGAAGTAGTTACTATGCAGTTCAAGTTGAACTGCATAGTAACTAAATTTTCGCTGGATAACGTTGAAATATGTCTTTTTACTCGCTTCTAACAATAAATTATTTGCCAAACATAATCAAGACTAGAAACAGGACGTCCTGCTTTTAGCGAGATGAATGGCAACCTTATTAGTTACTAAAGTACCGATATTAAAGATTTCTCTCTGAATATGCGTCTCGTGGAAGAGCCATGCTTCGGCACGTAATGGCCGGCTCCACCGGAGTGATACCACGGCCTCACAGAAGACCGGCAGTGAAGCAATGTTGCATTGCTTTTCGCCGAGTGAGTGAGGTTACCGGAGGCCCTAACCCTTCCCTCTTCCTATCTCCCTTCCTCGGATCTTATTCCCCCTTTCCCTCTCCCACCTTAAAGGCTGGCAACGCACTTGTGACTTTTGAGTTGCAGGTGCTCATGGGCGGCGGTAGTCATTTACCATCAGGTGAACCGTCTGCTCGTTTGCCTTAAAAAAAAAGAATTAATTTATGGAAAATATAAATACGAGATTTCTTGTGTTTAATTTGGTCTATTGTTTATGGTTATAGTTATGAACATATTTTTGTTGTAATTGTGTGGAACATGGCTGGGGAAATATACTTAGGTATTTCTCATACGATATGTAAACGAGTTGGTAGAATATGGAACGAGTAAAATTTTGTGATCGAATGACAGCATTTCGCTTTTTGTGCTTTTACTTTTCAGTGATGTGTGTGTATAATTTGTATACTTGCGTGCGGCCGACGTACACAGGATATGCTGCGAGGCAGCTGACGCATGTAACTATATAAGTGTGTCTTTAAGTTATATATAAACCTCTTGCAAGGGACCCGGGAAGCCTAAGAAGGAAGCCTCCGGGAACCCCTGCAGACCTTGGCCGCCTCTTGTTCAACAGGCCACCCACACAGAGAGGCTAAGGCCGGCGCTCATGGAGGCCGGAGACCGTTCTGCATTCTTACACATTCTACCTGCTTTTATGAGAAACGGAGGTCATAACTTTTGACAGGATACATTTTTTTTCAAAAATTAGTTGTTACGGCCTACTAGTCTACTTTCAGTGATTTATTTAAGTAAGTGTTCCATTGTAAGAAACACCCTGTATGCGTATGTATGTTAACGTGTCAAGTATGTAATATGTAGTATAGCGAGCCCTGACCTGTGACTAAATAAAAGCGATGTTTTAGCAAACTAGAGATTAGGTCGTAGTTAGTAGTTTGAAGTGAGGTGAAAAAAATGTTTTTGGGTCCGGTCGATTAAGTATCATTCATTAATTTAATGGGTACAACACAATGTATTATTTAAAATTAGATCAGCAAATGTATTATTGTAAAAATATGTATAAAACCTTTATGCTGTACAATTTTGTTCCTATAAATAAGCAGTTATGGTTTGATATTTTAATAATCCCAAGTTACAAAATAATATTATACATACCTATACCTATATATTAAAAAGCTGAGAAAATATATATGTACAAATAATAGTTTTACGAAGTTATTTTACAGAGGAATAGATTATGTTATAATTATAATAATAATTAAATATCTATTAAATTGACATAATCTTGATGTTCTGAATATTATTATAATATTAGACTGACCAAATTTTGATTAGATTATATCTATACCAAAATCATTATTTTTTGTTTTGTATAAATTTAAATATATCCATAATTTGAAAGGCTTAAACGCTAATAAAATGTTTAAATAGCAGTTGTCTATAATTTTTTTATAATAAAACTCCTCGCACGATATAAGACAATACAATCAGTGCCTACTCACTACAAATAAATAAAATTATATTTAAATACATAACGAAGTCCCAAGTAACACAGACGTGCTGAATAAAGATCGAGTAAGAGCAATGTCAAGAGCATTAAGCTGAATACTAAGCTGAATAACGTCTGAGTAACCGTCTATTCAGCTGTTATTCAAGCAAAAAGGGCCCCAATTTTGAATGCTTAACGCTGAACAACATCTGAACAACATATGAGTAGGAGCTTAATAACGGTACAATTAGCGTAATAACTTTTGAATAACAGGTCACATTGCTATTATCATGGGGTCCCATCTCTAACAAAAGAAAAATGGTTCAAACAAATATCAATAGATGGCGTTACGGGTATCGATTTGTTATTAAAGTTTATGGAAAATCAATATTAGGTCCTGATAAAAGTATTTTCTAATTTCATAAAATACCCTAAACACGGCAAAATTGAATAAAAGCTTCTTAAATGCAGTTTTCTTATTTTGACAAAATTCAATATTGTCCTCTCGGTCCTCTGGCGGCCATTTCTGGTACTACGTTGAAGTAACACTATAACAAAACCGTACCTATCGGTTTTGTTATTGAGTTTGTAGGTATTGACTATTGATAGTTGGCCAAATTTTAATAAAACTGTATTGTTGCGTTATGTTTTTGCATTTTCTATTGTAGATAAATTATTAATTCGAATTTCAAAGATACTATAAAAAATTCGGGCGGGGTTTCCAAAAAGTGTTCGAGGAAAACCCGGACACTCTGTGCCAAGGAACAATTACAATTGTTAGATGAATCTTTAACAAGATAAAAATTTAAATGGAATCGGCGGTTTTTTTAAGGTATCCGGAAAAGAATCTCGATTTCACCCATGTGTCCGGATTTTTTTAAGTTTTTGTCCGGCGACGGCAATTTAAGTAATGGCAGGCCTAAGTATGCTGTTTGTTTAGTAGATGCATTGTATAATCGGATACAATGTCATTACTGATGTTATTGTGTAATAAGTACGAACATACACATAGAGATACCTAAAACAAATCATGTCTGTGATAACCTGTTAAGTAATTATACGTTAAGAGCTATAACTCATAATTGCATTTTACAAAATTAGGTATTTACGCACGACATCGACTAGGTTGCACTCGCGAGTTCCTGACACTGTGTTACCGCAGTGACTAAGCAATCATGATCCTTTTTCTACTATTAAATTATTTGTTTTACTTCCTGTCTTAAAATATTATTAATAATGCGTAATGTTCCAGCCACTAGCTATGCGCCTGCCGCTTTGCTCGTATAGATTATGATAGTATGAAGTTTCTTATTTTTAAAAACATTAAGTAGGTATTTTAAATAAAATTATTTCCATATTAAAAATGTGATTTAAATTAATAAAAAACTATATAAATATTTCAATTTAAAAATACCTATTGGTAATTAATCCAATAAGTATTTTTGAATTGTCAACGTTTTGAGTCAGTCAGAATAAGTCAGTCGTGAAGATAGTCTGTTCCAGTACGCAGATCCTATGGAGGAGAACAGGTAAGAAACTCCAAAGACACTCTCTTTCAACATGTTTTTTTACAATTTCCTGTTCATCATCGTCAATCTTTTCGCTAATCCTCACTGTGCGAAGGTTGTGTGTTACCAGGGCCAGTTGTCGTTTAAAGGGTTGTTAGCCGAACGTTTGATCAGATACAGTAACCGCTACCGTAGCGAGGAATAGCAGGGCTGCCTGAGACTCGGGGCCTGATCATTCTATTTGCTTTCATTGCGGGTTTTTTACCAATACTCGCCACGCTTGGTAGGCGGGCGCAGTGTTCGGGTATGGGGTTTTGTGGTTTCGCGATAGACGCTGCACACCTTATGGTTTTTTGTCCCTAGCCAAATCTTACGG
This sequence comes from Euplagia quadripunctaria, assembly GCA_963859945.1. Taxonomy (NCBI): domain Eukaryota; kingdom Metazoa; phylum Arthropoda; class Insecta; order Lepidoptera; family Erebidae; genus Euplagia; species Euplagia quadripunctaria. The sequence goes on along the minus strand of OY982572.1, from coordinate 1,781,211 downwards.
CACCCACAGTAAGAGAAAGAGCGGAGGGGGGGGGGGGGGGGGTTTAACATTCTTCGTCAGCACCCCACAGCATTTTAACAGGTATTGAACTATCAAATCTCATTCACATAGACTATGAATCTTCATTTCTTAGCCGCGCCCTGCAACTCTTCGGCAGTTATTGCTTGTCAAAAAATTTATTTAAAAAGAAATCAAGAGAGAAAGAGAAAAAAGAGATTCTTTCTTACGAGACTGTTTTCGGGTTCCCTATGTCGTCGTATCGTGAAACATTCCTATAAACTTCTAAGTACGAAAATTAATATGTTGTTTTTTGAAGTGAAAACTTCTTTAGCGGCGTTGTGCACTTTTTGGGATGGTTAAAAATTTTAAACTCACGTCAGGACACGTGACCTGATCGAAAATTCGTAAGACGGAGCCGACTTTCTTATATTTAAAAAAAATAACATTCGAAATTCATATATTTATGAGTAGCACAGAACTTCCAGTGTACCCTGTGTATACATTTAGATATGTTATTACCTACTTTTTATTTTTAACCTAATTATATATATACAGATGTGTATGTATAAGCAAATACATTGTGAAGTTGTTTTCACTTCTGACATACAGTCCTACTACTGACTGTTTTTTTTTATAATCATATTTCGTTTCCTTTATTATACTCGTATATCGATTGCTACAAAATAACATAAGATAATGATATTATAATTTTATTTAAGGCAGGTGTACCTTGCTTCATTTGCTTTTATTAACGTAGATGTTTGTAATGTCTTTCTAAAACATTTGTACACGGAGCGTTTTCGACTCATGCCAGATACAAATCAGAGTCATCATTATTAAAAAACTAGCAACCCGCCCCGGCTTCGCACGGGTACAAACTATACACCTAAACCTTCCTCATGAATCACTCTGTCTATTAGTGAAAGCCGCATGAAAATCCGTTCAGTAGTTTTTCAGTTTATCGCGAACAGACAGACAGACGCGGCGGGGGACTTTTTTTTATAATATGTAGTGATATGTAGTGAAGATTCTTATAATATGATCTTTTTTTTCATCATTAGCTCAGCTACATGATATGATGATTATTCTAAACGCAAAAACCTCATAAAGTAATGAAAAGTAAACAGAAACACTATTCGTTCCTACAATTTTCGAGGGTTTCTCTCAATTTTATCAGGATCCCATCAACAGATCCTGACTTCCTTGACATGGGACCACCCTTGAGGTACCCTATCTAACGAAAAAGAATAATCAAAAACAGTTCAGCCCGATAGCCGCTCTGCCCCCGCTTTTTAAATCTCTGATATTGTTCAATACACAATTATGCATCAGTTGATCCGAAAGTCGATAGATGGCGTTAGCGTCAAATTAGATGTCACTATGGTTTCGTTCACATGGACAATATGTAAAGGTCAATGAACTTTGTATTTTTGAGCAATATTATTACACTAGTTCAGGTGACGAGTTGTATTTTATTTCAACCATCATCACACCCAGACCAAGTAGTGTTGTTCCACCGCAAGTTTCAGTAAAGCTGAAATTTGTACATGGTCCTATCGAGTCGGATACTCCTAGGCTTTTTGAGTTCACCCCTCGTACTAGCAGTGGATCGCTGTGCAACGGTACGAGTAAACGCGCAAGGCATTGGCGCGTGTTTGGAAGTATTTCCAAGAGCACGAGTAGCAGCAAATAGTTCCAGAAATCACGACAGAAGGCGCCACCTACGTGACAATTCGGAATAGTGAGTGTGAAGTGCAACTGTGAGTACATTTATTTGTTTATGTTTACAAGGCAAAAAGACCCTTTCATTTGAAGCAGTTTACGAAGTTTCTTTTAATTTCAAGCAATTTAAACTCTGTATTAAACGTTCAAGATATTCAAGTAGAAGATTCAATGCAGTTTAGACTTAGAAAAATTAAGAGTAGTTTGTAGTAACTTGTAAAAAATTAGTTTTAATGCATGTTAGTTTAGACACTTAGAATAATTTATAGAAAACGGGGGAACGAGAAGTCTATGTCCGTTTACCGCCGACAGTAAGTACATTTTAAAACACTTGTATTTTTTTGAGAATTGTCTTACTTAAGGCACTTAGAATTGTCGCTTAAGGCTGGAATTGTTGTTTATTTTAGTACGCTTTTTGATTTGTTTATGTGTAGTGTGAAATTGTTAGAGTACTCGCTTATCACGGGACTTATTGTTTATTTTAGTACTATTTTAGAGGCTTTATTTGTTTAGTTGGTACACTTTGTTGTTGCAATTTATTAAATTCAACCTAGTTTTAGAAGATACGTCAATTTAGAAGCTTTGTTGCTGTAGTTTTGGTAATTTACAGGGTTTGTTTATTATTGTTTACACATTTATTAATATGGAGGGATTGAAGAATGTTGTTACTCATTTACAAAATACTATACAAAAGGGATATGTAAATTTCAAAAAGAGTCCAAAGGAGAGAATTACGTTAGAATATATACAAACTAGACAAGAACTTCTTGAAAACAATTGGACTAAGTTCGAAACGAATTATTCCAGGCTTCGTGAGCAGATTGTAGGGGCGGTAGATCAAAACGTACTGGACATTTATGATTCTACCGAAGATGTTTATATTAATTTTAAGACACTTTTGAAATCAACATGCAATAAAATGTCACCTGCCGAACCATTGGTATCGGCTAAGTCAGCTGATAGTCAGTCTTCAAAAAGGTCAACATTTGTAAAGTTACCTAAAATAACCATCCCGACCTTTTCAGGAAAATATAGCGAATGGACAACGTTCAATGATTTATTTAAGTCTTTAGTTCATAAAAACGAGTCCCTTGACGATTGCCAAAAATTACACTATTTAAAAAATCACCTTACGGGAGAAGCTGAACAATTAATCCGGCATACTCCCATAAGCGACGCGAATTATGCTCAGTGTTGGGCTTTATTGGAAAGGCGTTACAATAACAAAAAGTATCTCGCTCATTGTATTTTGAAACGTTTGTTTAGCCAAAAACGTTTACATGTTGAGTCAGGTTCAGGTCTTAAAGAGCTATTTGATACTACCAATGACTGTTTAAATGCTCTCAAAAATTTGGACGTTGATGTGAGCACATGGGATATCATCATTATCGAAATAGTAGCATTCAAGTTAGATTTTGAGACTCGTAAACAATGGGAACTAAGTATTAATCCTACCGGTGATAACGAGTTGCCTACCTTTGAACAGTTTAGGTTATTTATTGAAAATCGTTATCGCGCATTAGAGTTTATTGAGCCACATAAGTCGTCAGCTCGCCAGAACAAAGTATCGCACAATCATAATCCAAAAGCTATGTTGGTCACGAATTCATCATCTATGAGCTGTGAATTCTGCCGTGAATCGCACAAACTCTGTTTCTGCAAGCAATTTGTTAAGCAACCCATTAACAAGAGACGGGAATTTGTGGCTAAAAGCAATGTTTGTTTTAATTGCCTAGGCAGCAATCACTCTGTGTCCGAATGCAAAAAACCAACGTCATGTAGAATATGCCACAAACGTCATCACTCTTTGTTGCACTACGGTGAAATTAAAAACATCAGGGATAACGACAATCCTCCAAAACAGTCTAATGATCAACCAAGCAGCTCAAGTAGTGATACACTCATAGTCTCATGTCTATCTACAGGCACGGTTCCTAAACCACGAAAGGTGTTGCTGGCAACAGCATTAATACAAGCTAAGTCTAACTCGGGCCAGCATCTAACAATCCGAGCCTTACTCGATCAGGGCTCGCAGGCTTGTTTTATCACAGAAGCTACAGCGCAACTACTTAGTCTCAAAAGAATTCCTATTCAAGGTGTCATTACTGGTTTAGGTAACAATAGGTCAACCATTGCTCGGTATATGGTTAATTTATCGATCCAATCACGCATGGATCCAAATTGGAAGATTCAAGTAAATGCATATGTGTTGGGTAAGATAACGTCCTACTTACCCGATTGCAATATAAATTTTAAAAATTTTGATTGGCTAGACACCAAGGATCTATATCTGGCTGACCCAGATTTCAACACGCCCAACAAGATAGACATTCTGTTGGGCGCTGACGTTTACAGTAGCATTATACAGGGAGGCATAATCAAGAGCCCTTCAGGTACTCTTATCGCTCAGAGTACCACTTTAGGCTGGATTCTGTCAGGTGTGATTAGTTCTGTAAACAATAATAAATTAAAAACAAGAAATATTAGTGTTATGCATGCACAGATAAAAGAAGATGACATTCTCAAAAAGTTTTGGGAAATAGAAGAACAAATAAATGAAAAGAAATTACTTACCGCCGAAGAAGAGAAATGCGAAGAACTTTATAGGCAGACTACCAAAAGGAACGAGCTTGGTAGATATGTGGTCAGGTTACCGTTTCGAGAAGATGATCCTGCTTGTAAATACGGCAATTCGCGAGGCATCGCTGAAACAAGATTCAGGTCATTAGAAAAAAGATTAATGAAGAATACACAATTGAAAGAAGAATATACTAAAGTAATAAAAGAATACTTACAGCTAGGACACATGAGACCTGTAACGAAAAACGATCATAAAAGAGATGAAGCAGTCTATCTTCCACATCACGCTGTGATTCGAGATGACAAGACGACTACCAAGGTTAGAGTAGTCTTCAACGCTTCTGAAAAGAACAGTAAAGGTGTATCACTGAATGAAACATTGCTGGTCGGACCGACGCTGCAGGCTGACCTTCGGCACACGCTCCTCAAGTGGCGTCGCCATGCTATCGGCCTTGTGGCAGACGTCATTAAAATGTATCGACAGGTGAGAGTAGCAGATGAAGACACGGTGTATCAGCGCATACTATGGCGAGACAGCCCAGAAATGCCGATACAGGATTACGAGTTGCTGACTGTTACGTTTGGCACCGCATCGGCACCATACCAAGCTGTTAGGACCTTACATCAAATTGCATATGATGAAGGAAAAAACTATCCGATGGCTTCAAGCATAGTTCTAAATTCATTTTATGTCGATGACATGATGACAGGTTGCGATAGCCTTGAAGAGGGCACTGAAATTTACACGCAAATAACGAAATTACTAGAAAAGGGTGGTTTCGCATTGCAAAAATGGAACAGCAATAATCGGGATATGTTAGAAGCAATAAATTCAATTGAAATAGGTAAACAACAATCAGATCAACAACTCAAAGAGGAAAGGCAACAGAACAAAGACATCAAAGAAGTACAGGACAATGGAGAAGAGTCTAAAGAAGAAAAGAAAATAGAAACAAAAACAGACAATACATTAAAAATCTTAGGACTTACCTGGAACCGTCGCGAAGATGCGTTTCAATATGGAGTGAATCTTCCTCCCGAATTGGTAGTTCCTGTTACCAAGAGAGCCGTAACTTCTGAAATAGCAAGGTTATTTGACCCATTAGGATGGCTATCTCCATGCGTAATAGTAGCGAAAATCTTAATTCAGAAATTGTGGCTCGCAGGTATACAATGGGATGAAGAAGTTCCTGCCGAATTATTAAAGGAATGGGTTACTTACCGGAAAGAGCTGCAAATAATCACCCAGGTACGGATACCGCGTTGGCTGGGAATCAAATCAGTAGACAATGTTGAGCTGCATGGGTTTAGTGACGCCTCCAAAATAGCCTATTCGGCCGTAATTTATCTACGGAGTATTGACTGCACTGGCCAGATACATGTTTCTCTACTGGTTGCCAAGACGAAGGTTGCTCCAATCAAACAAATAAGCATCCCTCGTTTGGAGCTGTGTGGAGCAGTACTATTGGCAAGGTTGTTGAAAGAAACTGCGGAGGTCTTAAATGTGGCAAAGGACCGGGTAACTGCTTGGACTGATTCCACAGTCGTATTAGCTTGGCTCAACAGTCACCCAAGCAGGTGGAAGACGTTTGTCGCCAATAGAACCTCTGAAATATTAACCATAATGACATCAGCTCAATGGTTTCATGTTTCCACTAAGGACAACCCAGCAGACTGTGCATCACGTGGGTTATTGCCAAGCTCGTTTGTTGACAATGAATTGTGGTTTGCAGGACCGTCCTTTCTGAAGAAGAAAGATATTAATTATAAAAGGCCAAAGGACTTACCACTTCAATTAGAAGAAGCTGTAAAAACACACCTATGTATAGTTCCCGACAGTTCTATCTTAGACAAATTTTCAACCTTAAGTCGACTGCTAAGAGTAACAGCTTATTGTCGACGGTTTCTAAACAAAGGAAAAAATATTAAACCTTATTTAATTAAAAAAGAGTTAGATGATGCTCTAGAGGTATGCATTAAGAAAACGCAAAAGGAAGTATTTTCAGAAGAGTATACACAACTGCAAGACAAGGGTGAACTACAAACAAGGACAAGCAAGCTTAACTCATTATGCCCATATCTCGACTCAAAAGGGATAATGAGAGTTAGAGGCAGGCTTGAAAGGTCCCAGTTGGATGAGCAGACTAAACATCCAATAGTTCTGCCAAGCGCCGCTCCTTTGACTAAGCTTATTGTAGCTGAAGCTCACAACAAGACCTTCCATGGAGGCCCCCAGCTGATGCTCAATTACTTACGCACAGCCTACTGGATTATTGGTGCCAGAAATGTTGTCAAGCATCATATCCACAGATGCGTAACGTGTGTTAGACAGAAAGCCGAAAGCAAAAATCAGTTTATGGGATCTCTGCCTAGCGTTAGATGCACACCTGCAAGACCATTCCTGCACAGTGGTGTCGATTATGCTGGCCCCATAAACATCAGAACAACTAAAGGACGCGGACATCATGCTTACAAGGGCTACATCTGCCTATTTGTGTGCATGTGCACTCGTGCCATACATCTGGAGGTGGTCAGCGATATGAGCTCGCAAGCATTCCTTGCCGCTTTTCGACGATTTGTCTCACGACGGGGTCACTGTGCCAAATTGTGGAGTGATAATGGGACTACGTTTGTAGGAGCATCAAAGGAGTTACAACAACTGACCTCCTTTCAGTCCACAGTAGCAGAACAACTGGAGGCTCATGGTACCGAGTGGCATTTTATTCCCCCACACGGACCAAACTTCGGTGGTTTGTGGGAAGCAGGCATAAAATCCACCAAATTTCACCTCAAACGTGTGGTTGGTGAATCGACGCTGACGTATGAGGAGTTGACCACATTTTTAAATCAAGTCGAAGCATGCTTGAATTCGCGACCAATTAGCGTAATAAATAGTACAGAGCCTAGTGAACCTATGCCTTTAACGCCGGGACACTTTTTAATTGGAGAACCAATTGTAAGTGTCTCTGACTACACATACGAAGGGTCTAACGTAAATTGTTTGACACGGTGGCAATTCGTTCAAAGAATGCTTCAGTCTTTTTGGAGACGATGGTCTACCGAATATTTGTCTAACCTAATGAATCGGTATAAATGGTCTAAACGAGTCCCCGAGCCGAAAATTGGAGACATCGTTTTAATAAAAGAAGACGACTTGCCGCCAAGTCGCTGGTTGATGGGTCGTGTAGAGCAAAAACATCCCGGTAAGGATGATATCACCCGTGTGGTCACATTACGTACCAAAACATCAATTTTGAAAAGACCTACTTCTAAACTTTGTGTTTTGCCAGTCACAGAATAATGAATTTATTCAAAGATCAAACTTATACACTTGTTAGTTTCATAAGTTAATTTTAATGTATTCATTTAAATATTAAATTATTTACGCTTGTTAGTTCATCATTGTATTTACACTGTTATGTTTAAGGAGTTAGTCCATTATGAGCTGTCGATTGTAACAATCAGTATTTTTATATAAACGTTCAAATGCCACACAAATTTATGTAAGTTTAAGATTTATGGCAGTGGTATTTGACATCTTACTTTTAGTTTTCATTGTAATCCAGCTCATGAAGGTCATTTCTGCACTAAATGTCCTTGATGGGCGGCATGTTCAATACACAATTATGCATCAGTTGATCCGAAAGTCGATAGATGGCGTTAGCGTCAAATTAGATGTCACTATGGTTTCGTTCACATGGACAATATGTAAAGGTCAATGAACTTTGTATTTTTGAGCAATATTATTACACTAGTTCAGGTGACGAGTTGTATTTTATTTCAACCATCATCACACCCAGACCAAGTAGTGTTGTTCCACCGCAAGTTTCAGTAAAGCTGAAATTTGTACAGATATCTTCTAAGATATTAATTTTTATTGCATGCTGGAAAGGGCAATTTTGATGTACATGAAATGCAGAACGTACCTAATGTATTTAATTGGATAAGGAATAATACGGTATTGTTTAAAATGGTTGATAAATAACCCATATTTTTTTTGTAACATGTAAAAGATAAAAATGGTTACTGTGGGCTATCCTTAGGAGATACACATATACCATCGCGGACTTTTTTATTGATCTTTTTAAGATATACAATTCCGTAGTACATTAATTTGATCTATCTCGTAAGGTTTAGCCAGCGTTTGCAATGTAAGCGCACAAAAATATGTTTGTTACGACATGACATTACAAATCTTTGAAATTCTCGACTTTTCTCTACACTAATATGCATGTATACTACATATAAACCTTCCTCTTGAATCACTCTATCCATTGGTTAAAACCGCATGAAAATCCGTTCAGTAGTTTTTCCGTTTATAGCGAACAGACAGACAGACAGACAGACAGTCGCGGCGGGGGACTTTGTTTTATAATATGTAGTGATAGAGAAATCTATATATCACACCTCAAGTTAACTAAACACACTTGGACGCACAGCGTGCCAAACAAATATGTTTGCATACTATACATACTGCATACAATTGAAACTCTTTCGTACTTACCTATTAGATACATACATCGTTACAAACATACAGACATAATTATTTATACATAACTTAAATTTGCATTTGTTTTCAAATGTATGGCGAGATTGATGTGATGCTTAATATATTTTTTTTTATATATTTATTTATTTCAAAAACTTAACTATGTTACAGATAATAGTTTGGCAGCTTGGCTATTATCTGTAACATAGTACTAAGTTTTTAAAATAAATAAATAAATTTAAAAAAAATATGCTGCTACTATTTAACTGTAGTAAGATGTTGTAATTCGAACTGTCATTATAATAATAGTCTATACTATTCATACACTCGAAATACATAACCTAAATTGAGTCAAGATAAGCTCTACATCCTACAAAATAATTGTTCAATATATAGAAAATAACCAAAACATACTTCCGTGATCAAAAATAGGCAGACGTAGTATACGGTTCACGTTCTGTTGTTTGGCGTTAAAAAAATCGGCACAGGTCTTACCTCTACAAGCGCTGAGTTCTGGGCAGTTAAAGGTTTTTAATTAGTTATTTAAAAAAAATACAAATACCTAATTACTTATGAACTAACGTTTATTCTGGTATAAATTGTTTGTAAAAATAATAAAGTAGTAAAGAGAAATTTACAGCTATTACGGATGCTATTACGGTTTTAAGTACCTAGGTTTATGCTTTTGATTGTGTTTTTTTTTTCTACGTAATCCATACTACACGTAGGTATCAAATTTTGAGGCCGCTATGAACTATATTACTATTTCAGATCAGATACATTATTTTACTTTTTTCATTTTATTTGCTTAGTCGCTCAAAAAAAGTGTCGTCGTGCAAATTATTTAAAACTTGCTTCGGCATTTTGACTTTGTCTATAAAATTAAGACAAAATTAAGATAAGTGAGGCCGCTATGATCTAAGCTAATAACTGTTGGTGTGGTGGTGTCGGTGTTTTCAATAAGTTTAAGTGCACGGTACGTGTTCGGTACACGTGACGTGATTGAGTGACGTAACATCGTACATTGTACAACACTGATTTTGTGTATATATATATATATAGTACGAGATGTTGAATTGATTAATTTGATATTTGAAAATAAGTTGTCCTTACTGGCAGCCCGGCTTGCTCGTGATCGTCGCGTGTCGCAGCGTCAATGCTGCAATGGTAGGTAGGTAGATTATCTACTTACTGCTAAGAGTGTTCGCAACGATGTCAAACGAGTTATCCGCATTGATTTTCTTCAAACAATATTCTAATCTAAGATTTAAGACAAACAAATATATTAGTTTGACGAAAATATTATCAAATCTGTGGTTTGACTATTATTTTTACTAATATTTTTGTACATTGATGGGAATATAGTTGTTATGAGGTTGTACTAGAGCATAATTTGGCATGGGATACAAATATTACACAACGATGATCGAAGTGAAATTGACCTTGAATGGTGAGATGTTGCACGTACTTAGATCGTATGTAATTTAGGTCGTATGTAATAATAAATATATTCGCGCAATATAAATAATGCTTACCGGATGTAATAAATAATAGGCCGTTTGATTATTTATAAGTAATAAGTTATTTTATCGGTTATCTAATATAACGAACAGTCCTACCTGCTAATTACATACTAATTATCGCCATCTATTGGTTGCGTGTTTATTGGTAAGTAAGTATTTTTTTCCATTCATCGCTAGGTGGCTCTAGCTATCTATCGCGCTGCTAGCGGCATCCAGCGCCTTTGTAGGCTAAAAAATAGTAGCCCGCGGAATTGCCCGAGTTAGGAGGGTCGCATTTCGTTGGATGGGATGAGGTATCTGTACTAGTATAGTATTATGTTATCTGTGTTAGGGTTCTCTAATTGAACGAATAAAAATCTTTTATAATGTGGAATTTCTTGTAGATTACATTGAAAATTATAGCGTCTTTGTTTTGATGATGAAATCAATAGTAGGTAATTTGTATAAATGCTGTCTGAAAAATTAATACATACATTTATGAAAATGGGATAAAGTCTATTAAATTGCTAGTTTGTATTGAATTAACCATAAAGCGTGATTATTTACGAACAATTTGACATCATTTATAACATCATGATTCAGTTACTATCAGTTCATAGAAACTTTTTGTTTACGATCCGAGTTTCGGTCACTCGACAGTTGACACTCCGCCAAGCGGCAAAAATTGTACGAAAAGGTGAGCGGTGCACGGGAGCTGTAGCGCCGCTGCGCCGGCCGCTGCCGTGGCGGTGTGCCGTGTGAGTGGATAAGCGCTCGGTCCAACTCCGCGCCGCGCTCGCCTCCGCCCCCACACCCGCGTCCTGACGAGTGACGACTCGCGAACTACCAGTCAGTTTTAATCAGTCGACGAGAGTCGTGATCGTGAGTCGCTGAGTCGTCACCAAACAGTAAACAATATAAATGACATAGATAAATAACGGAACACACCTACCTAAAGTTTAGCCTTTTAGCTAAACTTTACAGTAGGTGTGTTCCGTTATTTATTATGTTGCACCTACATTAAAATATGTATCATTGCATCGTAACGATAATTTACATTTCGTTTCAGGAAAATGTCCTTTAAAATCGTTTCCACACGTCGTAAGGGTCGCTCAGAATTATGTACGGTACCCTCCTTATGGGAGAATAAAGGAAAGCTGCGTTGGCCACGATACAATGCGGATTTATTAAGTAAAGACAGCACGGTCCAACCTCGCGCAGATTGGCTTTCGATGAGTTGTTCCTTAAAACGAAACAATTTTCAAACCTATGAAGAGGCTGAAGAAGAATTAACAAATATGCTGAACAAAACAGACACCGACTCAGATCAGCAGAACAGCTATATTCAACAAAATCATCAAAATCTGTTTAGCTGTCTAGGGGTGAAAATGTAACAGACATATATATAGAGTATTTATTTTCGCATTTTATACTATTTTAAATTTCAAATATAGAATTTACTTACATTTTACATACGCTCTAGCTGGAGAGTCGCAAATAAAACATCTTATCGTAACGTTAATTTTATTTTCTTGTACTGTAATACCTTCTGCTAACAAAATAATCATTTCAGAAATGAAATCTTCTAAATAGATTTTTAAATATTTCGGTTTTCCAATCCCATAATATATACCGATGACGAATGGTTGTTCATTTATTTCATGTATGTTGCACAATATTCGCCAAAATTCTTTCTTGGAACTATTGAAAATTGGAAGACCATCCATGTTTATATTGAGTGATATGTTTTCAGGCACAACGTTTGTGTTATTCAATGTTTTTAAGTGGCTCTATAACGCCATTGTGCTAGTATTCACCTTGCTCAATAGACTTTATATGGACTTTTCTCGGTGTATTTAAAATTGTCCTTGGATCATTAGGTAAAATGTCTGAGAATCTTTGATTTAATATTTCTGCTAAATCCTTTAGCGCTACTTGTGTGATTTTTTTTTCGACAGCCCATTTTCTAATTTTTTCTCGAAATATCAAATTTTTCATGTGTTCGGTACATTGTTCTTCTTCGGTATCTGTACAGCTAGCAGTACGGAACCCTCTTTATCGCACGGCAACAACGCATGCTGGCTGGGACTAGGTTCATTATTCAATCTATTTACACTAATCCGATGACCAGGAACACTATGACGATCACTACTGCTGATATTTAAATATTCTTTCAGCAATTTTCTTTTTATATAACCGGTTCTCTTACGTTTTTTCCACGACTTTTGATCCATAATACAAACAACGGAAAAATAAATACGAGGTACAATAATATTTTCATTAAGCTGGTATTAAGCTATGGGCGCTATAACAATACCAATGTGGTCTCCAATTTGAATAAGCTAGTTTCAAATTCTCTATTATACAGAAAAAAGCTTAATAAAAGCATAAATAATAGCTGTTTATTCAGCAGCTGAATAATTAGTAAAACATAGAATCTTATTCAGTTTAAAGATAAAATAAAAACAATTATACAGAAAGTGATACTTTATTCAGAAAATAGCTGTTTCAAACGCTAAGCTTAGTATTGCTTTAATAATAGCAATACAGGTTATGGTTATTCAGATAAATGCTGCCGACGGGGCTGTTTTCAAGCTTTAAGCCACCTGGAATGCGTAAAGCTAAATAACGTCTGTATAATAATCTTACGGTGATTGGTTATTAAGCCTAAAGAAAGGAAGGACAGAAAAACGGAATTTATTAAGCATTAAGAATTTTAAGGGTCCGAACTCAATCTAATTCAGCATTTAGCTATTCCCAATGCTCTTATACAAACTATGTTCATCTTTGAACTGTAACATGTTCTAAAAGTGTACTGTTATCTTGCTTACGTGTTACTTGGGGTAATATGCCAATAACAAATTAACAAGCTATTATTTCATACAAGCACACACAGGACTAGTAATAAAAAGATACGAATGTGAATGGACAGCCAACTACCATATTCAATAAATACATGATTACTGAATTAAGTTTAGACAAGGAAAAGGATAAATAAATAAAACTCGTCAGTTTTTCACAAAATTATATTTTGTGTGATAACACCTGCTACATGTTTCTTACTGTTATTGTATTTACAATATTTTATATACTACACATTAGTAACAAATAACATTCATAACCTCAGAGGAGCAGATCTTACAAAATAATTTACGGCGAATGGCGAGGCCCGCCCTGCTGTATGTATACCTACGTGCGAAGGACGAAACTAAACGTGACATAACTAATACTTAAATCGTAAAACTATAATAAACGTAGGTGTTAATAACATTTGGCAATAAATTACTGGGATAACACGAAAATAATCCTTAAGCGAAGCGTTAAAAACAAAGTTATCGTCGCAATTATAAAACATTAAACCTACCAGTGTAAAAGAATATAAAATACTAAAAAAATAATCCGTCCTTTAGGCCTGTTTACGTTAGGTGAGCGATTGCCGCTCTGTTAGCGCACTATCACATTGATCAAATAAAAGCCTATAATACAAATAAACTAGTTTATCAGCTATGTATACAGCCTTGTTACGGTTCAAAGCGATTTCATTTACAATATGGTACATGGAGTCGAGGCGACAAGCGGACAGACGGTGAGAGGCACTTCAGAACAGATTCGACACGAACTAGGATCCTACGTTAAATTATAATTACACAACGCCGACTGTACAAGCGACACGTCGCCTTACACAATACATCAAAACGTAAACACGATATACATATAAAAGAGCACAGTTCCGAACGATTCTTTACACCTCGGTACGCAGTACGAACAGTAAAAACATTGCACTTAACATAACCAAAGACCTTACACATTACATTGTTTCTTTGGGAATCGAGAATATATTAATTTATGAATTAAGCACGCGCCATGGTCACTGTACACTCACAGACCGCCTCGATGGGTCCCACCCAGTGGTCCTCGGTCCTGGTCCTCACTGGTACAAAACGAGCACTTTCTACAGTGTACATACAATTATTGCACTATATAATTATGCTACATTTCACTGTCATTATTATTATAAAACAGATTTAAATACATTTTTATCTGCAATTTTGTACTTTAATTCAGCTTACCGGGTACTGCGTTATCAATGACAAACAAAACGATCAATTACATACATATGATACAAAAGTATAATTCAGCTGCCAGAGTCGCGACAGGATAAGGCAACTTAACTGGTGTCAGACGTTCATTTCAATACTTACATATAAACTTTATATACAAAAACTAGCACTTAACATCTGAAAGCAAAATCTTTATTTGTACTATGCCTTAATTACTTAAATATATAATACACTCCAACTGGTTTTTGGTCAACGTTATATACCGAGCATCTAAGTGGACAGAAGGGGACTGCCAAAAACATAATTTCGTATGGAATGCCAACTGAGTATTCATTTGTAGCCACGCGCGTCTACCAACCTATTGCGCAACCAACCACCTGCGCAACATACCACGTCCGCAACCAACCACCTGCGCAACTTGTGCATTGGACATTCTAACATTCTTCCTTACTTTATCAGCTACAGAATAAAAAATATAGTTCTAGCCTTTTTTCTATAACCATAAAGGTGTAAATAAAGTCCCTATTTATTACGAAACTTATTATACAATTCTCACTGTGACACACCAAAAACCAAAACCGAACATATAAAAAAAATATGATTAATTATAAAATATTGTGACACATTTTTTAACAAGGGGTACAATAACGTTGGTCACACATAACTATAGTATTCTTGTCAAGATTTCCTACTAAAGTTAACACTTGTTAAGTTTAGTTTGAGTGGGTTCACGTCAGTAGTTTACTGGGTCGGGTTCAATCCCGCAACTACTCGATCGCAATATCAACGTCTTAGCCATTGCGCTATCACTGCTTTAAATATATTAATATGAATTTAATGAGTAGGACCAAATTAAAATTCTCAAAATGTGGGTTTTTAATCGCTGCTGCTACTACCCCTTCGGGGATATAGACGTGAGTATAAGTATGTACGTAGTGGATATTGAAAGGTAATTCTGTTTTGACGTAACCCACAGCCTAGTGCAGAATGATTTGATTCGTTCCGGACCAAATTAAGGACCTTTTGTGAGTGTGCACTCTGAAACTAGCCAAAAATTCTGAACCTGGCTGTGTGTTATGGAAAACTGCGATTAATCTATTTAAAATAGTGATATGTTTTCCTATAAAAGTTATTATTAAATCGATGGAAGGTTTGGATATGAACGAAGTCTTTGTTATTACATTGTAAATATTAAGACAGGTGTTTCTTTTTTTTGATAACTGGTATTTTAAAGAAGCAGTGGTTTCAATGTGCCTAAATGACGCAACGACAATTGGATTTATTTAAAAAAATATTGTCTCCTAAAACACGAAGTACAATAACAACGAAAAAACTAGATATGACATAACAAGTTTAAAAAAACAGACGAAACAGAACACCGTTTTTTCATGTCGGTCAAATTATACATACTATTAAGTCGTGCAGGTGGTTAGGTGTATAGGTAGTGTTTATATTATTTATTTTTAATTAACAACACGCCAAGCCACCAAGAATCTTAATCGAAATTTCGATAAAATTATTGCGATTCGCCTGTACATTGCTTAATATCATAGCCTATGTAGTTTTCTATATTACATAAACCAATGATTTATGACTATACTTGAGCCAAATGAGATATAGGAAATCCACTTACCGATTGACGGTCTGAAAAGCAATATAACTAGATACTGTTGGTGGTGGCGGCGCTAGGGGTGGGGGGGGGTGGGGGGTGGTGGTGGTGCTACCGGCGCATGGTGGAGTTGAGCGGCTGCATGGCGAGCGGCGGCGGCGGCGGGTGGTTGATGTAGCCGTACGCGTAGACGTTGGACTGCTGCGCGCGCGGGTCGGCGCCGCCGTACTGCACGGCGTTGGCCGGGGACATCATCTGCAGGTTGTTGAACTGCTGCTGAGGACCCACGCGGTACCCGTTGAGCCCGTACTGGCTGATGATGTGCGTGTTCAGGTTGGGAGACATGCGGGACGTGGGCGCCATCTGCATGTGCTGCATCGGACTCAGGTTGCCTGCAAAGATACATAACACTGGTACAGATCGTTAAACTTAATTTAAAGACCTAACTACCACATTAGTCTATGTAAATGCTATATTTTAACAAATTATTATTAAAGTTTGAGTTTGTTTGAGACACAAATTAAACACAAATTTATCTTCATATTAGGTAGTGCATAATTGGCATTTGTTAATTATTGACGAATTTGTTAAATTGACAAATAAATTTTTTTGTTGATGCCCAACTCTGAATACAGACCACTCCTACGTCCGGGGTAGCGAGTTCGATTGCCATCTAGTGCATATAAATATGTACATTTTTCATTGATCTGGGTATTTCTGTGTATAACATACTAGCAACCCATCCTGGATTCGTACAGGTAGCAGAGCATAATATATACCTACATTTTTTCGTTATTGTGTGTTAATCTTAAAAAATAAACATATATACATACAGCGTATAAGTTTGAGCCACACGAAAACTTACAATAACGTCTTTCCGTTTATTCTTAACACAATACAAAAGTCAGTTCATCATAAAAATGCGAGATTCAGGATTTATAGTCATTAGTTTCATTTGGCGCTACGCAATGTACATGCAACATGCGTTGATATTCTTTTTAAGCGGTACGGTGAATAACCTTAAACGTTCGGCGCCGTCAAGACCAACTGATTGCATAAAATGTTTAAATGTTGTTTGATAGATTACATTGCAGTTTTTGGCCGTATGCGGTATTTATTATATTTTTTTCGGTAAAATGTTTTGTTTCCTTATTGTGACTTTTAAGTAAAAAAATGTAAAATAAAAAATAAAATTGATGAAGTTTCCGGAAAATTTCAATGATTTTCGACTCGGAATGATGGTCTGAGTACGCTATTTTAGGATTCGGTACGGTGTCCCTTATACCCTGTATAGCCTTGCTTTAACAATTAATTAATGGTTAATCGTGGTAGTCACAAATAACAATTAAATAATTGTTAATCGTGGTAGTTACAACTAACAATTAATCAATTGTTAATCATGGTAGTCACGATTAACAATTAATTAATTGTTAAGATTTAATTATAAGAACAATTTCTTTTTGTCCAACACTCCCTCCATTAGATAAATCTAATGGAGTGTGGTCATAGAGAGGAGGTGCTCGTATACTGACTGGTGGTGTTGCGCGTGTTCCTGGGCGAGTCGAGCTGGTTGTGCGGCGGCGCGTAGTACTTGGCGGCGGCGGCGGCGTGGTAGTGTCCCGCGCGACGTACTGTACCTCTGTATCTAATGGAGTGTGGTCATAGAGAGGAGGTGCTCGTATACTGACTGGTGGTGTTGCGCGTGTTCCTGGGCGAGTCGAGCTGGTTGTGCGGCGGCGCGTAGTACTTGGCGGCGGCGGCGGCGTGGTAGTGTCCCGCGCGACGTACTGTACCTCTGTATCTAATGGAGTGTGGTCATAGAGAGGAGGTGCTCGTATACTGACCTGGTGGTGTTGCGCGTGTTCCTGGGCGAGTCGAGCTGGTTGTGCGGCGGCGCGTAGTACTTGGCGGCGGCGGCGGCGTGGTAGTGTCCCCGCGCGACGTACTGTACCTCTGTATCTAATGGAGTGTGGGTCATAGAGAGGAGGTGCTCGTATACTGACTGGTGGTGTTGCGCGTGTTCCTGGGCGAGTCGAGCTGGTTGTGCGGCGGCGCGTAGTACTTGGCGGCGGCGGCGGCGTGGTAGTGTCCCGCGCGACGTACTGTACCTCTGTATCTAATGGAGTGTGGTCATAGAGAGGAGGTGCTCGTATACTGACTGGTGGTGTTGCGCGTGTTCCTGGGCGAGTCGAGCTGGTTGTGCGGCGGCGCGTAGTACTTGGCGGCGGCGGCGGCGTGGTAGTGTCCCCGCGCGACGTACTGGTACCTCTGTATCTAATGGAGTGTGGTCATAGAGAGGAGGTGCTCGTATACTGACTGGTGGTGTTGCGCGTGTTCCTGGGCGAGTCGAGCTGGTTGTGCGGCGGCGCGTAGTACTTGGCGGCGGCGGCGGCGTGGTAGTGTCCCGCGCGACGTACTGTACCTCTGTATCTAATGGAGTGTGGTCATAGAGAGGAGGTGCTCGTATACTGACCTGGTGGTGTTGCGCGTGTTCCTGGGCGAGTCGAGCTGGTTGTGCGGCGGCGCGTAGTACTTGGCGGCGGCGGCGGCGTGGTAGTGTCCCGCGCGACGTACTGTACCTCTGTATCTAATGGAGTGTGGTCATAGAGAGGAGGTGCTCGTATACTGACTGGTGGTGTTGCGCGTGTTCCTGGGCGAGTCGAGCTGGTTGTGCGGCGGCGCGTAGTACTTGGCGGCGGGCGGCGGCGTGGTAGTGTCCCGCGCGACGTACTGTACCTCTGTATCTAATGGAGTGTGGTCATAGAGAGGAGGTGCTCGTATACTGACTGGTGGTGTTGCGCGTGTTCCTGGGCGAGTCGAGCTGGTTGTGCGGCGGCGCGTAGTACTTGGCGGCGGCGGCGGCGTGGTAGTGTCCCGCGCGACGTACTGTACCTCTGTATCTAATGGAGTGTGGTCATAGAGAGGAGGTGCTCGTATACTGACTGGTGGTGTTGCGCGTGTTCCTGGGCGAGTCGAGCTGGTTGTGCGGCGGCGCGTAGTACTTGGCGGCGGCGGCGGCGTGGTAGTGTCCCGCGCGACGTACTGTACCTCTGTATTAATGGAGTGTGGTCATAGAGAGGAGGTGCTCGTACTCACAGTCTGGTGTGTTGCGCGTGTTCCTGGGCGAGTCGAGCTGCCCCGTTGTGCGGCGGCGCGTAGTACTTGGCGGCGGCGGCGGCGTGGTAGTGTCCCGCGCGACGTACTGTACCTCTGTA